>QVRM01003866.1:0-221466 GCA_003439945.1 Dermanyssus gallinae | reverse complement strand
TAGTATTCTGTGTCCGCTAGTAGCGGGTGTGGTACATTATTGACTTTATCCGAGATTAGACTGGATCTTTCAGGACTGCTGAGTTGAGTCGGCTGCCCGAGCTGCGGGTAATGGCGAAACACAATCTGAAGGAATTTCATTACAGCGCCTTATAGAACGTTCGCAAAATATTGGCTCCCCTTAAATGCACGAGTGAGGTCTCGATGGCGTCGCAAACCCTGACGCTTGACCTCACTTGACTGTCCCTAAGATCCCCCCTAAAGCGGGAGTAACTATGACTCTCTTACCGGCCCTGGTCTGCTGGTGCGCGATTTCCGCGCGCTGCGGGGACCTTCACTGGCCCCTATGTAAGTTAGTCAGACGGTACAAACTCCCAACAGTAACACTCCCGTGTTTTAACTAACCGGGGGGCAAGGCATTCGATAGAGATTGGTTGGCAACGGATTTATATTGTCATCCTGTCGTTGGCCCATTCGAGGGCTGTTAAGGCTATTGCCAATACGCGGGGACCGTTCTGCACGAGGACCCCCGGGCCGGATGGTAAATGCCCCAGGAGACACCTGGTGGTCCCGTCCGGGACGCCTGCTGCCTTGGCTTAATAGGCAAAATGAAGAGCGAGTCACCACATGAAGCTGACCACCGGTCGAGAGGACCTTCTGGCACCGTTTTTGCGGTGTAACCCTGCCCTGGAGTGGTCGAGCACCCTGTAATGGGGGTATTGTATATTCTGGGGTGTAACGCGGAATCGCGAGGTGAATGAATCTAATCGGTACGGTGGAGTAGTGTGGTACCCCCATACGTACCCTCGATAGGGGGAAGGTGGGGTTCTGTCGGCCTGTCAATTCGGGCTCCATGGCGTCGCAAACTCTGACGCTTGACCTCACTTGACTGTCCCTAAGATTCCCCCTAAAGCATAGTGTTGTTTATGTTCGTCACGGTTATTAATCAATTTATATTACAATCCTGTGTAAGTGAACGTGTTAACTTTCGTCACGGTAGAGCCCACATCTTCAAGAAGGCAAACCTGGCGACAAAACGGAGTAGACATTTGGTATCTGAGATTCGGAGAATTTCATTCAACGGATCCAACGCCGAAACTGAACGGAATAGATACATTGACGTATTCTTCGGGAAATTCACATAGTCCAGTAAAAGCATCAGAAACTGTCAGTTTACAAAGCAACCAGTTTAAGATTAATTGTGACAATTCAACTGTCCAGATGCCGCTGTTGACATTCAAATTAGCTGCGGATCACAACATTGCTAACAAGCAGTCAACGCCACGGAAAAACACGCCACAACCATTAATTTCGACGTACTCGAGCGTGCAAAGCACGTTCCAACTAAGGACGAGAAGTTGAACTGAAATAAGACTAAATCCCAGCGGTTTGCAGCGAGAGATAATCAGCATTTGTTGAAAGGAAATCCGCGGAAAAACAAAAGTAAAGAATATTAACATCTAAATTCAGTCAACAATGCGGCCAGGCTGATGGTGATTGGCAAGGGTGATGCCGTATTCGTGTTAATAATAAAACAGTCTGGGGAAACGGGTGACAACTACAGAAGAGTTTAAGGAAACAAAGGAATTCGAATACTAAGCGATATAAAAGTGACCTGAGTTCACAGAGGAAGTAGCAAAACTCAAGACCTTTTAGTCGGGCATCAAGTTCTTTATTATGCCGTGACTTCAGAAGAATCCAAACGTGGCAAGTTGGTGTAACTTTTAGAGGCTGGAAGCGCCCTGGATAGCCCCAGCGAGTTCGTCTCTTAAAAGCACACAGATGTCTAGCTATCTCGCGTAGTAGAAATGTGAAAAGGGGCACACAAAGGTACTGCTACATACGGTAAATGTGCATACAGCAATAACTGCCCGTGGTCTGCCAGAGCGAAGGTAATTAAAAGACGGCATTGCAGAGGGATGCGTATTTATGCGGACACAAAGTCAATTATTAATTCATCAACCTCTCTAGCCTCGATTCTAGTTAGAAAATATTTTCATCAATATAGACTGGACCTGCATTTGAGGATACTCCATATATCATAATCACCGGAGATGTTAACGCCGAAAACCGAATTTGGGGAAGCCCGTCGATGGATAGCCGACTATCGGCAATAGCTGAACTAATGGATAATTTGTCATTAACTGTATTGATAGTTGGGATTTAGCATTCACGCGCAATTACTTTAGCGGTTCCGTCAAATCTTATTTGGATAATGTGGCTGTTACTAAAAACCTAAACCCCACCAGTAAATTGGATATTGAACCAGTAGTATAGTTTCGGATCATTGCAGAAATGTTCTACATTTGAAAACTAAAAAAACAAATGACGAACTACATAAATAACCGACATAAAAAAAGTTATATAACTAGATCAATACAAATTGATAAATTAATAATAATAATATTAAAAGTTTATTTTTCGTATTTTACAATATGCATGTAGGGCACATATTATGGAAGGTTAGCTATGCCAATGGATCTAGTGGGTGTGCATTGTGACAATCACGTGTCCGCTTTGTCTAGGCTAGGCCGAGACCACTTCAGAAGAGTGCCACGAACGGATGCTGCGTTTCCACGTTGTACGTCAAGATCCAGACGTTGTGTAAAGAAGGACGACGATCTGCTATCACCGGTTGACATATTTAACATAGTGCCGACTTTGTGAATTAGCTGTCTGGTCCGAACACCAGGAGCACCCAAGGTCTCAAACGCGAGAGGCCAGAATTCGTGGAATACCCAATTGATGAGTATTTTTTTTAGCTTGTTGTTCTCTGCAAGATGGGCTGCATAACCAGCTTCGAATGCGCCGCCACCGACCATAGAAGGTGCTAGAGAGTCGGTAACGGTTGCATCCCAAACCAGCATTTTGCCTCGCTCGAAGGGTGTAAGTGTCATCCCATCTGGACGCCTGCCGTCCTCCGCACAGAGGCCCGTGGGTTCAAGGATGCACGGACGACCGCATGACCTAAGGGCTCTGCTGAAGGTATCATTGATAGCGGCATGTCTAGAGCGTCGGCCTGTGCTGGTTATACACGACAGGCCGTGATGTCCCAGTTTGTCGACGGGGTGACCACATTGACACCGATGCGGGCTAACTAGGTCTGTCCCTAGTGGTAGACCTACTGCTATGCGAATCGTCTCATCATCGAGAAGGGTACCTATGGTTACACTGGGAAGTGCGTGTAATCAGGCGCCTGAATCCTTGACGGACACGGCGTTTAGGCGAGCTCTGGTCGTGTCGTCGGCAGCCTCATTAAAGAGACGTCGTTGTACCTCAGCGTGCAAAGGGGCGCTCCAGTCACTT
Organism: Dermanyssus gallinae; assembly: GCA_003439945.1. Taxonomy (NCBI): domain Eukaryota; kingdom Metazoa; phylum Arthropoda; class Arachnida; order Mesostigmata; family Dermanyssidae; genus Dermanyssus; species Dermanyssus gallinae. Next base: position 218,161 of record QVRM01003866.1, on the reverse strand, counting down.
TGGGATAGTACGTTGTCAGGCCTGCCTCCGCAGCGGGCCTCAAGATTCTCCTGAAGCTGGGCTAAGCGGCTTCTAAACTGGCCGACTCCTAGTGTATCTAAAAGGGGGATTGCCCTGTTTTCTGCGCTTAGCATTGATGAGACTATGGCAGGACCGGCCAGGGTCTCCAAATTCGGAACCCCGAGGCCCCCTTGAGAGACGGGCAGTAATGCCTGTTGTCGTGCGCTGGATGGTAGAGATGTATTTAGCAGGGCCTCAAGGGTAGACAGTGTCGATTCGTTGAGCGCTTGCAAGTCTTCGGCCCGATTAAACAGGTCAGCTCCTCGAAGAAGATGGATAAGTCCTAAGGAAGAGAAAGAAGACCTGAGTAAGAAGAATCCCCGATGAGCTCCTAGAAGAGGAAGACGAGCGGCGGCATTTTCCAGCTTTAATCTCCAACGCTCGATTGCTGTTGTAAGCCCTTCGGGGCGAAGTGGCACACCTAGTAGCTCCAGATCGTCCTTAGCTGTCACCTTGCAGCCGGGGACGAGGTCTTAGAGTAACTGTATATCAGGTGAAGCCTCATGGGTAGAGCCAAGGATGCACACTTCGCATTTGGCAGGATTTAACTCCAACCCAGATGTTACACCGAAGTCAAGGACACGTCGGATGTCCTCGGCTAACGTATGAACGTTTCCTCCTAATAGGCCATCGTCAAGGTACCAGAGGTTTAGTGAGCTTGAAGGAATCTACTAGGTCCTTGATACCCAAACAAAACAGGGTTGGTGCTAAGGGGTCTTCCTGCTGCAGTCCGGTGGCGGACGAAATCACATGCTCAGGCAGAACCAGGTGGGAAGGATGCCGGTATGCCAGCCCGACGTGGTGTAATAGATGAGGGGCGTGGGATGCAACGGCCTTTATCAGGTGATCGCGTCTCATATTGTTAAAAGCGTTTCTAAAATCTAGCATTAGAACCCCTGGAGGTTCGCGCGAATCGAGAAAGGCACGGGTTGCGTGAATGGCTACCTCGGTCCCACCTGGCATCGCAAATCCCAACTGATGTCCACCAGTTGCGTGAGAAATAACGGCTTTGTTGTGCTTGCATCCGATTTTTGCGGCGAGCCTGCGATATAATAATAATAATAATATTAAATAACCGACTGCGAAAAATATAGGAAGATAATATGTTTGAATGTCGCAACCAGTACCGGCTAAGATACGCTGGTAAAACGGCATATCAATAACTAAATGTATATAAGTCTCCTCACAAAAGATCTGTTTGAACATAAAATTGGCTCGATTTCCATAAGTCACGAAAAGTATTTAAGAAACACGGTTTTCTAAATGACTATGTACGGCATGAAGCCATTAGAAAGGCGGCATTGTCCTACTCAAGAGATCTACAGGATTGGCTGAACAAACGTAAAGTTAAACAACGCATTCTACAGATGTGTGGCGAAAGATTAAGGCTACCGAATGTGTTCCTAGATTTTTCACTGAAACCTACATTCCACTGGGAACATATTGCCTGAAAAATACTGTCAAGATGGACTCAGTATTGAATGACCTACTAAAACGGTTACCCTGCCGGTCTCGTCACCATACACCGTTGTCTCCTGCTGATTCAGCTGAAGTTGGTATCGACAGACAGATTTCTTTGGAGCTGTCACGACCAGTCAACCTACTTAAACTTGAGATGGCTCTTGATATAACGGGGCCATGTGGTTTCGCTTGGAAATGGCAAACCAGTCAAACCCATTGCTGTTTTTAAGCTCCATTGCGGCATCAGAGCAATCTTATAATCATTAGAGAAACTTAACCTTAAGATTGAAGTAATCAAAACTAAAACAATGGCGCTAAATATGTGTAGATGACAGGACGTAGTCGTCAAGATAAATGGAAAACTAAAGAACCAAGTCAAGAATATAGGGTTCCTTGGAGTACACTTAGATGAGAACTGCCAATGAAAAATGAAAATTAATGAGTAATCAACATAATCAGGAATTTGTGCGGACTGTCTTGGAGAATACGCCCATCATCTACAAGGAAAATTGTTTGAGGCGCTTTCTTCTCGTAAAAAGTGGAGTACGTCTTGCCTTTAATGACAACCTGACAAAAATCGACAACAGATTTAGACGCAATAGGTGAAGGGTGTGCTGAGGCGACGCTAGTTTACTCCGTATGACTGCAGGTCAAGTTGTGGCAGAACCTTCAGGACGATTTTCAGGACGCTTTTCAGGACGACAATTCCAAGGACACGGTTATCTTCTGCACGACTGCGACTACAGTGGCTTTCGTCACGCGCGTTCCTCATCAGGCTCATCTCGTGGCTCAGTAGGGTTGTGAAGTGTAACCCTACTAATCATTGTAGCATACACATATGCGTCGTTTTGATGGTTTTGCAATCGCGATCAAACCATGGTTTGTGCCTCAGGTATGTCGTAGTATCCCTCTTATATGATGCTGCAGATATATATATATATATATATATATATATAGCCTAGAGCTAAACCTCTTTCCGTTCCATCTGGCATAGCCCCTGAAGCTGCTAATTATGTGTGTATATTTTGACGAAAAAAATCTACAGCCTTTTTGGAATAAACATGATCTTCTTCGTCGACGAAGTGTGCTTAGAAGTCATTTTATATCCTCTATTACACTCAAAGGCAGTGTCAGCATAGACTGATCGCACGATCTAGCACATCACGACTGATATCTAACATATAGGCAAGTGCAATGGGACAGCTTACGAAGCGCTTTGGCGTATAGACATTATGCCCTAGCGTGTGCAAGGCTGTAGTTGGAGGAGTACCGTTGGAGTACTAGCGTAAGCTGCGTTCCTACGTACTGAACGCTTTACAGCACGAGGAAGGTCGAAGTTTTTAACAGGGGGAAGGGAACATAGACAGACTGAAGGAAAGCGACTCACTGTGCGCGAACTGAAGTGTGAGAACGAAGTTAGTGTAACAGATTATCTTACTAAAAACTAGCTCACACCGATTGCCTGTAGAGTTACTACGGCTTAGATTTTTATGGATTACGTTCAAACAACCATACGATTATGATACCATCCATCTAAGACTATCACCTACTCTCTTAAATAGAAATCGCTTTTTGTTTTTCATCTGATTATTATTGCTTTATTTTCTCCGTATACAGTGTGTATGTTAGTCACTGAGCCTCAGTCTGGCAAACTGACCGAGCACTTCTTGGAGCGGTGTTGGCGAGCCGTATCCAGGTGCAGGCGCATGGCGATGGTCGCCCAATGTCAGATAGTACCGGGCAGCAAGGTTACTGTGAGATGTTCCTGCAGAAGGTCGTGCAGAACCTCTTTCGACCCTCCTCGGGGCTGGTGACTGGCGTCTGGATATTTTCTTGGATCGCCTGCATTATGTCCTGCATCGTTGGTGGTGTCATTTGGCGAGCTTGCTCTTCCGGATGCTGAAGTTCTGCCGAGTGGCAGAGTGCGAAAATGGCGCACAGAAGAGCAATAACGAACAGACCGTTGCGGAAAGCCATTGCTGAAGAACGTGGCAGCACGTTTGCGGACTGGAAGCGAACAAGGTATAAGTCTAACTGAGAGAAGCTACTGGGATCTCTGATGCCGAATGCCTCTCACTAGCGCTATTTATATCCGATCAGTACCACATAAAAACAAAGAGCGCTACCACATGGCAGCCCAAAACAAAACGATTAACACAAATAACAACAATATAAAATGAGGCTAACTGTGAGGCCCCAATGTTAGACGTAATCACGCTGCTTCATCCTTCGCGTTAAATGAGCTTAGCAGCCATCTAACCTATTACAGACAAATCTGGCTCGACAGCTATTCCACTATCTTCTATAGAGTAAACTCAACATGTGTTTTGTTGCTGTTTTTGCTGTCGTCGTTGTGTCGGTGCTGCTGCTGTTGTTGTATGGCTTTTTGTTGATTAGAGAGCAACATTAACAAATGCTCGTGATTGCCTGCAAATCTATCCGATCTGTTAGTAACGACTTAATTGTTCCCGTTTATTAGCTTAATTATTGATCTGCCAGATCTACTCATCCTATATGTGGAACATCGCTGTTATGACAAACAGTTCTAGGACAAGTGTACGATTGATTACTCAATACAACTCAAATGCGTCCTGTCACCCGATTCATAGGATAGAGTCACCAATAACAACAGAAAAAACACAACTGTGTTTTTGGCTCGTAAGGCCCCTCCCTATACGCATCACTGTTCTGCGGTACGTTGCTATTAGTTCCGCATTCACTGACAGGTTAGGACTTCCTCTTTGCCTTAGAGTCAACTTTGGCGTAACAATTAATTCATTTAGGACGTATTATCTTAATATGTTAGGCTCGTTTGCTAACGTGTCAAGTGTAATATGCTAGTACATTATTATTTGCGAGAATAATAGCGCCACCCCGGATTTTCAAGTGCTTGTTATTGCGTGAGACTATGAAGTGACGGTCCATTCCTCCACAGATTAGCTTGTCGATGTTATGCTGTGGTACGGTGTCGTCTCACGGTTTAGTAAATGATCCGAGACAACTGGCCGGTGCTACCATAACCCTGTGAGCCTCGCTACTTTATGTCCGTTAATAGCGGGTTTTGCTTGTCGACTGAAACTGCTTGGTATCAAACTGGATATTTTAGGAGTGCTGAGATGGGCCGACTCCGTTAACAAGATGTCGAGCTAAGGGTGCAATGCATAGTCTTTCACGTTCAGGACAATGTCCCAGACCAAATAGATTGTCTATTCAGTCCATGAAGCTGACCTAAACACTTGTCAATGAACTCCATTATCTTTTGCAAGTAGCCTGATAATCTGAGCTATAAAAAGTACCGGACTGACGCCGCGTTTGTTGGTATACCAGCATTGTGCGTCGTAGCTGTGGATTCGTTTTGATTGTAAAGGTTGTTATAATTCTTAGCGTTTTCGCCAATGAGGAAACATCACTCTTTTACTAGCAAATTTTACTAGCAGCATTGCCGCTAAATATTGCCCCAAACATAAGATGTGTGTATACAGGGTGTTACGTAAAAAGTTGTACTTCTTTCGAGGTTTGATAGAGCTCGGCAAGAAAATAATTTTTCCCAATGGGCGGAAGCCAAGAAAACGTTTTGTTTAGGAGTGAGGATGAAATTTAGAAAAGTCGTTATTCTGCCTTATTTTCTCCTACATAGTTGTACAAAATCTACGTTTGCGGGAGAACCAGTCAACGCATGAAGCAACCGATCATACCAGTGTGTTCGGCGGAAAATTTTGCATAACCTAAATGACACCTAACGCAAGCTAGCAAAAAGAAAATAGGTGGAATAAAAAAAAATCATAAAAAGTCGATTTGTTGTTATAACTTACGTTGAAGCTTTCACGTGCAAAATCTAAAAATTTTGCCATTGCGCACAAATGACGAACACTCTCTGACGATAGCAAATTTAATGCCCGTCATTTTCGTACCAAAGTGATGGTGCTGCGTTACGTAGTTGCTGAGAAACTAGGTTTTTTCGACAGCCATATCAAAAGCAAAGGCATGCATACTTCCTAGCATCTTGACCTGCTTTACCACAGAAACCACTTGCGCACGTCCAGAAACACACCAGCATTTATTTATTATAAGAAGTGCTCGAAGTTCCGTCCGCCTACCACTAAACACGTTCTGTAGCGATTGCACAGGCTCTCTTGCACTCGTGTAAATATGTTAGGCATTGCCCTAACGGCGTCAGCAGCGTTGAATATACGGTCAACCAGATCTTCACGCGATTCAACGGGGGTTTCGTAGACAACACTCTTTAGGTAGCCCCACAAAAAAAAGTCGAGGCTTGTTAAATCGGGGGAGCGAGGTGGCCAAGCTATAGACCCGCCTCGGCCGATCCACCGATTCTTGAATGCTTCGTTTAGGTATTCTCGAACCGTAGCAGAGTTGTGTGGCGGCGCACCATCATGCTGGAACCACATTCTTAGACGAACGCTTTCCGGGACGCTTTCCAAAAGCTGGGGTAACGTATAAATAAAAAATGCGCGATAGGCAGACCTGACACTTCGTTTTATAGCTTTTGGCGTTGGCGGTTTTTCTTATGGTGTTTTGGCGTCTCGAATGACGAATTCCGAATCAAAGCCCGCGCAAATTTCCGATAGAAGCTTGTGCGAACGGCGAATAATTTCGAAACAAAGCCGGCTGCTCAGCGTAAACAAATGCTGGTGTGTTTGTTTCCGCCAGATTAGATGCAGCTGCGTATCGCGCGTTTTTGATTCATACGCTACCCAGTTGTTAGAAGGCATCCTGGAAAGCTTTCGTCTGAAAATGCCGCCACACAACTCTGCTACGGTTCGAGAATACCTAAACGAAGCATTCAAGAATCGGTGGATCGGCCGAGGCGGGTCTATAGCTTGGCCACCTCGCTCCCCCGATTTAACAAGCCTCGACTTTTTTTTGTGGGGCTACCTAAAGAGTGTTGTCTACGAAACCCCCGTTGAATCGCGTGAAGATCTGGTTGACCGTATATTCAACGCTGCTGACGCCGTTAGGGCAATGCCTAACATATTTACACGAGTGCAAGAGAGCCTGTGCAATCGCTACAGAACGTGTTTAGTGGTAGGCGGACGGAACTTCGAGCACTTCTTATAATAAATAAATGCTGGTGTGTTTCTGGACGTGCGCAAGTGGTTTCTGTGGTAAAGCAGGTCAAGATGCTAGGAAGTATGCATGCCTTTGCTTTTGATATGGCTGTCGAAAAAACCTAGTTTCTCAGCAACTACGTAACGCAGCACCATCACTTTGGTACGAAAATGACGGGCATTAAATTTGCTATCGTCAGAGAGTGTTCGTCATTTGTGCGCAATGGCAAAAATTTTAGATTTTGCACGTGAAAGCTTCAACGTAAGTTATAACAACAAATCGACTTTTTATGATTTTTTTTATTCCACCTATTTGCTTTTTGCTAGCTTGCGTTAGGTGTCATTTAGGTTATGCAAAATTTTCCGCCGAACACACTGATATGATCGGTTGCTTCATGCGTTGACTGGTTCTCCCGCAAACGTAGATTTTGTACAACTATGTAGGAGAAAATAAGGCAGAATAACGACTTTTCTAAATTTCATCCTCACTCCTAAACAAAACGTTTTCTTGGCTTCCGCCCATTGGGAAAAATTATTTTCTTGCCGAGCTCTATCAAACCTCGAAAGAAGTACAACTTTTTACGTAACACCCTGTATATATATACAGGGTCATTCAGAGAGTATTGTACTTTTTTCGAGGTTTGATAGAGCTCGGCAAGAAAATAATTTTTCCCTATGGAGGGAGGACGCGGAAACGTCTTGTTTAGGAGAGAGAGTGAAGTTTATAAAAGTAGTTATTCAGCTTTTTTTCCTACATAGTTGTGCGAAATCTACGTTTGCGGGAGAACCATGATGGTCAACGCATGAAGGAACCGATTACACCGACGTGCTCGGAGGAAAATTCTACACAACGGAAGACACTTCACTAGCTTGCGTAGCAAAAAGTCGATATTTTACGTTAACGCCTTTTCATGAAAAATCGTAAATTTTTTCCTTTGCGACCAAACATGTACGTCCACAAGACCACTCTCACGCAATAGCAAATTTAATGCCCATAATTTTCGTACCAAGGTAATGGTGCTGCGTAACTGTCAAGTCACTAAGCGTTTTTGACAGTCATAGTTGTTATGTTTTACGTGCAAGTTTTCACGTTCAGAAACGTAAAATTTGCCAAGACGTTTCCGCCCCCTCCTTCCACTAGAAAAAATTATTCTCTTGCTGAGTTCTACCAAACCTCAAAATATGTACCTAACTTTCTCATACGCCCTATGCAAATATGCATGCCTTCGCTTTCGATATGGCTATCGAAAAAGCTTAGTGACTTGACAACTACATAACGCAGCATCATCACTTTGGTACGAAAGTGGTGGGAATTCAATTTGCCGTTGCGTGAGAGTGGTCTTTTGAACATACAGTTTTGGTCGTAATGAAAAATGTTTACGATTTTTCACGAAAAGGCGTTGACGTAAGACATAACAACATATCGACTTTTTATGACTTGTCTCAACCTGTGTATTCGCTTTTTGCTACGCAAGCTAGTGAAGTGTCTTTCGTTGTGCAGAATTTTCCCCCAAACACGCCGGTGTAATCATTTCCTTCATGCGTTAACTGGTTCTCCCGCAAACGTAGATTTCGCACAACTATGTAGGAGAAAAAAAGGCAGAATAACGACTTTTATAAGTTTCATCCTCACTTCTAAACAAGACGTTTCCGCGTCCTCCCTCCATTGGAAAAAATATTTTCTTGCCGAGTTCTATCAAACCTCGAAAGAAGTACAATACTCCCTGAATGATCCTGTATATATACATATATATATACACGTTCTATAGTCGGAGCAATATTTAGAGACAATGCAGCTAGGAAAATGTCATCATCAGATTGTTTTATTGACATGCTCTTTTACAGGCAATCTGTCACAATTTATGTCAAAGTCATATTTCATTAAAAATACCTATCGTTGGAGCACCTGCATCTGTCAAGTGTAATCACAATATTAAACACGCACACAAACCTATATACATTTTTTTGTCATTGTCTATATACCCATTGTATACCCATATCATAGGGTCATCAAATCACAATATCGACAATTTGCTGATTTAAAAACTAAGAACAATTGTTTTCAGCATTTAGTTCCTTGGTTAAATGTCTTTTAAAAACGCCGACCCGCTCCGTATTTCGGAGGTCCTGCGAGAGCTCGTTCCATACTTTTGGCAGCATGCAGGCTAGAGAATGCTGCGTTAAGGTCAACCTGCATCTGGGAACCCTGAGTTGGCCCTCATTATCGCTGAGACCTGAAGGGGGTGAGTTGGAATTCGAAATCGCAACCTGGAGGTAGTTTGCCTTTAACCACCATATGGGCAAGCCCGGCTAAATTTATTCGTGCCAGCTGATCGAATTTGAGTAGTCCGAGTCTGCCGTACCATGGTGACACGTCGTTCCGACGAGACAGACCAGTAATGGCTCGCACCGCATTGTTCTGGATCACTCGCAACGAGTGCAGGGTTCCCGAGTAGGTTGCGCCCCATATAGTGATTCCGTAAGTGAGAATCGATTCCAGGAGCGCCCTGTATACAAGGACCAGAACAATGCGGGAGACCTTGGCCTTCCTCAGACGGGCCAGCGATGCCAGTACAGCACAACAGACCCTGACGCTCGATCGTTTCGATACCGGTTTCCACATGCCTAAGATTAACTTGACCGTTTGATAGCTGAGCAGGTGAGATGCGGAACAGCAGAGTTGTATCATCCGCATATACCACTGGTCGACACTCTATATCCCTTTTAATGCCATGCAAGACGAAATTTATGTAGATTATGAAGATGAAGGGGCCAACAACCGAACCCTGGGAGGTCTTAATCGAGACAGTCTCAGGGGTGGAGGTTAAGCCCCCCCACCGACACAAACTGCTTCTGTCCGCCTAGGTTTGATTTAAACCAGGCAGTTACACCTGGTGCGCAACCCATTTCTCGCAGCATCTTGAAAAATATAGAGTGGTCAAGACAGTCAAAACCCTTCGTTACGTCAAGGAATGCGCCGAGGCACATTTTCCCGTCTTCAGCGGCTTTCACGATTTCTCACCAGATATGGTTTTGAGCCAACTCCGCTGATCGCGACTCTCTGAAACCAAGTTGTTTTTTCGAAAGAAAATTGGTCGCGTTAAGGTATTCCTCGAGCTGCTTCTTAATAAGTCGCTCAAAGACCTTAAATATGAATGTCACCAGCGATATCGGTCGATAGTTTCTAGGTTGGTTCTTATCGAGCTTGCCTTTGTAAAGCGGGATTACCGCTGATGTCTTTCGGCGTTCTGGGAACACCCCGGTCCTGATCTACATGTTGAAGATTGCAGCTAGAGGGCCTGATAACGCGTCGATTAAATTCAACTGGAATCGACCAGGCACGTTTCCCCCGGCTTCAAATAGATCCGATTTCACATTTTTTTGCAGCGCAGTGCAGCTCCTGAGCTGTGATATTACTAAAGGAAAATGAATCGGGCTCGGAGCTCCCTATGCCAGAAATGGCGTCGTCTACCGCCTCCTGTTGGAAAAGTCCAGCCGTGGTTTTAGCACCGATTGAGGTGAAAAACCCGTTTAGTGCGTCTATCACTTTCTGGGTCTCTTCAAGCTCTTGGCCGTCGACTAGCAGACGCTTTGGTATCGTGGCCTTTCTTTTACTACTGCCGCGAATTTCATTAAGAGACACCCACAGTTTTGCAGGCCGATTACTGACAGCTACAAACTGTTTCTCGAAGTAGGCGTCTCTTTTTTTCGGAGCCTCTTTCTATAATTTGCCTGCCACCGCTGCAGCGTCTCCCTGTCATTTACGGTCCGCTTGTGAAACCACCGACGACATGCTCTGTCAACCACACGCCTTAGCTCAGCCAGTTTTACCTTTTTGGAGCCCTACGCTGCCTCAACGGGAAACCTTCGTCAAACACGAGTCGAAGCTCCCTATTGTACGATTCGTAAGCCTCATTGGGGTCATCTGAGGCAAGAACTGAGGACCAGTCCACCCTGGAGATACCGTCCTCAAAACGCCCTAATAAATGTATATATATATATATATATATATATATATATATATATATATATATCAAGCAAGAATCCTATTGGCCGAAGACAACACCATCGTCCTCAGCACCTCCCATTTAACTTTTATTGGGATGTACAGTAGTGGCAGCCGGGACTCTGTTGAAGATATCTTAGAAAAGATTGGTCGCGCCGTTGCGACTATTCCAACTGGTGTACCAGCTCTTTTGGCCGGAGACTTGAACTGTAGGCTTGACACTGCTGCGTCGTCCCGGACAATCGGCGTTCGCCAAGCGCTAGAGGAGTATGGATTCTGGATATGTACTACTCCGTCGCCGCCAACGTTTTACTCTGACGGAGGTGGACCTGGCGATAATCCGCAGAGGGGGGGTCCTCTACAATCGATATATTCGCTTACTCAGGTCCTGAGGGAGACATCGAATATGGCGGACAAGTGATTGGCCTTGTAATTACCGGATTTAAGAAGCATGTACCAGTTTCTTTAACAGTTAAAGTTAAAGATGAAGGTGGGAGCGCTAGTACGCCGAGACGCCAGGGGCTCGGAAAATGCATCGACGTAAACAAATTACGCATGAAACTTTGCGCTTGGCATCCCAATCAACTACTAGAAGTGCGGCCAAGTCTGCTCTCCGACATGCTGACAGCAGCGGTGCGCTCCTCTACATATAGGCGTACTCTGAGGGGAAGTCGGTCACCCGAGTGGTTCGACTCATATTGCTACCGTGTGAGAGCTTATGTTATTCAGGCTCTCATTCTGTCCCGAGAACACCCAGAGATGAGAGACTTTTATTGTAGACATCGTCGCTGGTACCGACAGCTAATAGAATTCAAGAAAATCTTGTTCGCCAAGGAAAGTGAAAATCGTATGATTCGAAGAGCCAGGTTTGAGCCTCACAGCGCCCTTAAAAGGAACTTTACGTTCTCTAGTTGTCCAGTTGCCTCCGACCGTCTGCGCCAACACTTCATCGACGCATTCACAACAACAGATAGCACACCAGGGATCATCCCGTTATCGTGTGAATTATCGGATGAATACGAGAGTCTACTATCCCAGCAGATAGATGCTCCGTTCTCTCTTATGGAAGTTCAAAGTGCGATCGAAAAATTGAAGAATAACAAGGCCTTCGGACCCGACCTCGTCCGGAATGAACATATAAGGGCGGCGGTCCTCCTAACGCCGCTTTGGACGGCACTCTTTGACAAGTGCTTGGAAACAGGTGAAATTCCAGCAACCTGGTCGGAATGCTTGCTAAAGGTCATCCCTAAAGGCAAAGGTGACCCGCTTTGTCCATCCTCATGGCGAGGCATTGTAAAGAAAAGCTGCATCTACAAAATATTGTCATGCCTCCTGGCACACCGGCTTAGCTTCTATCTCGAAGCAAGGGGAATCATCCCTCCGGAACAGCATGGATTTCGCGCGAGACATTCGACAATGACCGCATCCCAGGAGCTTTTAGACGAGGTGAAGCGCTCGGTCACCGTCAAGCACCAAGCACTGTACGCTGTATTTGTAGACTACAAAGCGGCGTTTGACACTGCCCCCAGGGATATTGTCATGGAGAAGCTAGCCGCCGCGGGTGTGGGCCCACGAGTTTTGGGGATACTGGCAGCTATCCTGAAGGCAAACCCAGTCATTCTAGATGACGGCATTCAGGAATACCAGCCTTTCCTACAAACCACCGGCTATCCCCAGGGTGATAATCTCAGCCCGCTCTTATTCTCAGTCTTACTCAGTGATCTTCCGGGCCTTATCAATGACCACTACCCCTGTGTCCGCATAACTCTCTATGCCGATGACCTGGTGGTATATAGTAGAGTGTTCATGGATCTAAAAAGGTCCCTGAGGCTGCTGGAGACATACAGCAAGCAAAATGGTTTAACAATTAACGTATCGAAGACAAAAGCTATGAAATTCAGATCCGGGGGACCCCTGAGGAAAAGTGATAGGCTCAGCTTGGGCGGTGTCTCTGTAGAATTTGTCTCGGAGTTTACTTACCTGGGTGTTAAACTAACGCCAAGCGGCACCTCTTTCGCAGCTCACATATCTCAGCGAATTAATAGCAGCATTGTCGCCATGACCTCAGTCTCGGCTCCACAGAAGCTCTCAGTAAAAACAGCTTTAATACTGTTTAATCTGAAGGTGGCCTCGGTGGCATCTTATGGTATCACATTAATTTGGGAACACCTATCCGCTCAGCAGCTTAGCGCTCTCGACACGGTGAAGGCAACGTTTCTTAAGAGAGTTCTGGGCCTCCCTAGAAATGCTCAAAACAGGCTAACATATAGTCTGTCGAGGACAACGCCGTTCATCGAGGACATGGTAAACCGCTTTCAACTTCCGACCACCGCCTCACTGCGGGAGTTCCGTAGGCACTTCGAGCAGAAAATGAGGGAAGTACCAGAAGCCTTCTACAAAACACCGGCAATGTTGGACAATACATGGATGGAACCGCTCTTCGAGCAACGACACGTTCTCACCCGCTACTCCGTCCATGGGTTCCACCACAAACTGTGCCACCGTAGTGGGTTCCATAACCCTTCTGATGAGTGTTGCTGCAAATTTTGCGGCCTTGTATGCACCAAATATCATCATGAAACATGTCGGTCTGCGTCAGCTATCTGGGCGTTAGGTCGCTGACATCTTCTTGAGATGCTTGATTAATGAATACGTGTAATGTAATATAATCAACAATACCGAAAGGTGATGTAATAATAAATAAAAGTTACTATATATATATATATATATATATATATATATATATATATATATATATATATATATAGAGTCAAAATTATTTCTGTTTGATCTGGCAGAGCCCCTGATATTGGTATTTATAAAATCATATTATGAAGGGAAAGTCTATAGTCTTTTTAGATTAATAAACATGATTGTCCTTGTTAGCGAGAGTAATGCCGTCACTCCGGATTTCCAAGTGTTTGTTATTGCGTGAGACTATGATGTGACGGTCCAACCCGGACAGACTAGCTTGCAGATGTTATGCTGTGATACGGTGCCGCCTCACGGCTTATGAGGATGATATGTGTTTTTATTGATTGCTACTAGTGAGAACTTGACACACAAAACGACCGTCATCGTGGCTACACCCAGACCTATTTAGGACAGTGTTAGGTGTGACAACTGACATGAACTGCTCTAATGTTGTATCATATACAAAACAAAGTTTGGTTTATTGACGGAACTGCTTTTTCAGACTGCTTAAGTTCTCAAAAAATCAATAATAATAAGAGCGTCTCAGTGAACACGTTAACACATTTTTACACACATAGTTCACATATTTACACCAACTCCATATACGTTCACACCGTTATACAAGTTAACACATTTGCCGCAATTCATATATATTCACATATTTACGTATACATGTTTGTCTTAACGCATCTTGGTAACATGTCGAAGAAATATGCTTGTGAATTCACGCGCAGACAAGAGTAATCGAATTTCTCGAGGAAGGATGCCCCAAATAGACGACACGCAGTAGGTGAGAGACCGTTTGCTCATTTCGTTTAAAACGAAGGGTTTCACAGGTATGGTAAAGCGACCGCTACAGCGGTTGGCTACCGCGATGAGTCAGGATAAGATTTCCGATGGAGTCTTACATCTCTGTCTAAGTCTTTTCAACGCCGCAATAATATACTAGCACTTAGAGCAGCCAAATGGTACTGCCATTTTAAAGTCTCATGCAGGTTTAGGCGCAAACATTTGGCTGTCGGACACCATATGAGTTGCGTCCCCTTAGGTGTATCCTGCTGCGCATATAGGTTCTCTGAGGCGTACAAAATAATACCAGACCGGTCTTGCTTGCGTTAACCACAAGACCAACAGCTTTGAAGGTCTCGATAGCCTCTTCCACACATACAAGGGCAGTGTGTATATCGTCGTCAAGCTTAGTCGGTTCTTAATAGAGTCGCGTTGAGGTGTCGTCCGCGTACCCAAACGTCTTACCAATTTTATTGAAATTCTAAGCAGGATAAAATTAACAAAAATAATGAACATGTAAAGCCTAAGCGCCGATTTTTGTGGAAGGAAGCACACCTCAACGTGACCAACCTGAACCGTCTATTTTTTCAGATAGGTATGACTTGAAACAATCAAATGTCACCGGTTCTCATCCCAAGGACTCTAACATTTGAAGGAAGAACGAGTGACGTAAGTAATTAAAAGCAACCGGAACGTTTACGAAGACTCCTGGGCGTCAAGGGCGACCAGGCGCCGATGGTAGTATAGAGCTGGACAATATGTCATACTGATAAGGTAGGAGAGAAGTGGTGCCAAATAGCAGTTTTCTACAAACCAGCACTAGCAAGACGTGAGTGCTATTAAACCAACCGCCTCGGAATTCTTAAAAGAATACCCACGGGGGCGGAGGTTGCGAGCCGTTTCAGCTCTTGTATACAATTATTTACATGCCACAGCTATATCGCAGGTCAACTTCTCGAGGAGATTTTTGGTCTTTTCGGAGATGGGTTAACTATTTCAACTGCATGAAAACTATGCTCGGGACGGTTCACTTGAGATACGTTAATCATCGGCTACATGCTGTTTACTACAAGGGGATCGACCGTGTACGAATGCTGATGAAGAACGTCAGCGCAATAATCGGAACATAATCACGCTTCGGTGCAACCTTGAGCTGAAACGGGCACAGCAACTTAAAAGACGCTTCGCTAAACGCTGTGTCATCGGCATTATGCCCAAATGTGTAGAAAAGGCAATATTGGAGCGCGAGAGTACGCTTTTGGTTATCGCAGACCGACTTAAAGAAAGCGACTATCTGCGAGTACACTGAAGCGTTAGAACGAAGTTAATGTACTAGATTCTTCCCTTAAAAGCTACCTCATAGCAGTGACGTGTAAAGCTCTTAATGCGTTTAACCAGTGACTAGCAATCGCGAGTGAAGGTTGGCCTGTCAGGGCGTTTACGTATGACTGTGTCCTAGAGAGGTATAAAACAAGGCGCAACTTTTTGACATATGACCCAATTGCTAACTTTCATTTATTTAATAGCCTATTTAAAAAGCTCTCTAGTATGTAGAGTTAGAATAATATTGATAAAAATATATTAGGGAATGTAGAATTTGGTTTTAGGCAAGCCGCTGTGAAGGAGACAATATGTATATTCAGAAAAAAATCAGAAGTCAGAAAAATAGTCTGATCCGTATTTGGCTTGACTGATGAGCGGCCCGCAACCGCGTATGTTGGCCAAAACCGTGCCAGGAAATGTATACTCTACGTCAAGGTCATTCTGCCCCATTTGCCCTATATCGCGTAGATATGGGGGACTAGAACTGGGACTTTCCACTTCAACCTGACACTGATACTCTGACCTGATACTGACCCGAATTTGATTGAGATATGCGATGTGGATGCAATGCTCTGCCTATTTTCTGGAAGGAGACACTGTAGCCCACCTTTGTATTGAGAACGAGGTTATTTTGTTTTAAATCAGAGATCGCCTTTGTTCTTCATCAGATAAACATTGTTTTATTTTCTCCGTATAGGATTTGGGTATTAGTCACAGAGCCTTAGTATGATTAACTCAGCGAGCGCTTCTTGGGGCGGTGTTGGCGATTCGTACCCGGATGCTGACGCATAGCGATGGTCACCCACCCGATAACAGGTAGTGCCAGGCAGCGAGCCTACTGTGAGATGTTCCTGCAGAAGGTCGTGCAGAACCTCTTTCGGCCCTCCTCGGGGTTGGTGACTGGTGACTGGATACTTTCTTGGATTGCCTGCATTATGTCCTGCATCGATGGCGTCATTTGGCGAGCTTGCTCTTCTGGATGCTGAACTTGTGCCGAATGGCATAGCGCGACGAAGACGCACAGAAGGGCAACAACCAACAGAGACGAAATAGCGTTGTGGAAAGCCATCGCTGAAGAGAACGGCAACACGTTGCGGACTGGAATCGGAGACAGAGTATAAGTCACTAAGCGGAGCTCCTGGGATCTCTGATGCCGAACACCTCTCGCTAGCACTATTTATATGCGGGCTCAATGACACACTGACTCATACTGAAACGACAAGCAGGGTTATCACATGGCAGCCCACAACAAAACGATGAACATAAATAACAACAAGCTAACATGAAGGTAGCTGTGGGGCCCCAATGTTGGACGTAACTACGCTTGCTTTAACCATTGAGTTAAGTGAGCTTAGCAGCCGTTTAGCGTACTGCAGAAAAATCTGGCTTGACAAGTATTCGAATATCTCGATGTTCGAATGCTGCCACTGCTGCAGCTGCTATTGTTGTTGTTGTTGTTGGCGGTAATACTGTTGTTGTTGTTGTTGTTGTTGCTGTTGTTGTTGTTGTTGGCGGTAATACTGCTGTATGGCGTTTCGTCATTAACAGAGCGACGTTAGCAAATGTTCATCGTTTCTCGCCCGTTTGTCCGATCTGTTAGTGACGACTTAATTGCTCCCGTCTATTAGGTCGACTATTGATCTGCCAAATCTACTCAACCAAAATGTGGAACACCGCTGTTATCACAAACTGTTCTAGAGCAAACGTGCGATCGATTACTCAATACGGCTTAGCTGCTCATGTAATAAAGCTACTAATAACTAAAAACCCAACTGTGTGTTTGGCTTGTACAGCCCATATACGCAACGTGCTCGTCGGTACGCTGCCACTACCATAACATGTACTTAGAGGTTATGACCTCCTGTTACGTATTCATGAATTATTCTTGACGTATTTATAATTTGTAATTGCTTTAATATATCAGACTTGTTCACTATCATGCTAAATGTAATATGTTTATTGATGAATGATCCGAGACAACTGACCGGGGCTGCCATAATCCACAATCCCGTTGCGACATTTTTGTCCATAATTTTGAGCATCCTACGTTTACGACTCAATAGTAGACAGGGTGTATGTATACCCGACTCATTAGCTTCTTTTTATGGTTGGTGCAGGTGTGGACCAAGCAGGTCATGCTTCTATGTTAGCAGATACTAAAACGTGCAGAAAATACTCTGGCATTGATAATCCGCACCAAATTTGTCCGTAGAAATATGAGAGGTGCAGGACCCCTTGCACTCAAAGTGATGCAGCGCAAGGGTAGAAGCCTTAACCTTTTGACGGAAGACTCAAGAGCATCCTAATTGTTGCGTCAGAGGGTGTCGTTTTGCATTTAACAAGAACCTTTCCTCTTTGATCCCCTTTTTGAACAAGAATGCTTCTCGGAACCCATTGTTAAACTGGGCTAATTTTGGGTGAGAAAACCGATGACCACATATTTATCGCGGAGACAATTGTTCACTCCAAAGCGCTAACATAACAAAGTAATATATATATATATATATATATATATATATATATATATATATAGTATATATATATATGTATATATATATATATATATATATATATATATATGTATATATATATATATATATATATATATATATATATATATATATATACATATATATATATATGTATATATATATATATATATATATGTATATATATATATATATATATTTTTTTTTTTTTTTTTTGTTCTGGGAGGTTTCGGTAATGCATGATGCACATGCGCCACTAGCAGCCTGCGTGACTAGTGTGAGACTCGCAAACCCACTAAACCCGGATTCCTCCCCACCCCCCCAGGCTCGGTATTACTTTGGCATTACATCGAAACCGTGGGAGAGGCGTCTCTGCCGTTCTCCTTCAATCAGCTCTATCCCTGACTATCATCCCGCATGTCTACCTGCGGTTGGATAGGGGGATGCCATTTTGTAATCCGTCCTGTGAGGGTGCGTCGAGACCATAAGGGCCTGGCTGCTCCCCACCCCCTCCCCCCTCCCTCGGCTCCTCGTCTCGACCACTCTCCCGAGAGACCCGCTCAAACCTCTCCCGCCTGGCCGTTTCCTTGGCTGTCTTGAGTGTCAAAACAGCGTCGAACAAGTTCGTCGCCTCCCTCCATGCCTCCGCCGAAGTCATCATATGGGAGACCACCTCCTTGATGGGTCGGCCCCTCACAGCGGTTGGTGCTGCGTCCCGTGCTTCCCTGAGAGCATCACACCGCAGAACAGTATGCTCTACGTTGTCCGTTTCTCCAGAGTCGCACAGTACGCAGATATCGCTGATGACCTTCTTGATCCTTGACAGGTAGCTCTGGAACTGGCCGTGTCCGGTCAGAACCTGAGTCGTCCAGTAGGAAAGCTCCCCGTGTCGGCGGTCATACTATGCCCTGAGGTCCGGTATCAGACTCTTGGTCCAGCTCCCTGTGGTCACACCGGGTCTTACCTGCGCCCACTCCTCATGCCAGGCCGATATGGTGGCACTCCTGGCCCTGGTGAGATCCAGACCTTCGTCTAGATACATTTTACTTCGTTCAGCCACTAGGAGGTCCCATGGCAGCATTTTGGCTAGGACCAGGAGAGCTTCGGTCGAGACTGTTCGATACGCCCGGCTTACCCTGATTGCCAGCGTTCGTTGGGTCGACCTTAGTGCCCCCCTATTTTTCGCCGTCCGCATTGCCATGTCCCCCCAGACTGGGGCTGCGTATAGCGCCGTTGATTCGGCCACCGAGGCCAGGAGCCTTCTTTTCACCTCAGCCACCCCACCGACCCTAGGCATGATCCGCGCCAGGTTCAGGGAGACCCTTTGGGCCTTTTCGGCCACGTACTTAACGTGTGCCGATCCGGTCAGTCCGGTGTCTAGCATGACCCCAAGGTACTTTACCTTCTTTCTGATTTCTATCGGGTGGCCCGCCATCACGAGGTTAATGCCGGTCGTCCTCTTTCTGCCTGTTAGGTACATCGCCTCCGTCTTGTCGGGTGCCAGTTTCAAGTGATGGGACTCCATCCACTCGGACACCATTGACAAGGCCTCATTGGCGGCGCTCTCCAGGGCTCTTTCGGTCCTGGCCGTTATCATGAGTGCAAGGTCATCGGCGTACGCCAACGTCTTCACCCCATACGGGAGACCTGGGATCTCGAGCACCCCGTCGTAAGCTATGTTCCAGAGCACGGGTCCTAGAATCGAGCCCTGTGGGACTCCGGCAGTAACCTCGTACTCCTGCCCCCCTGCAACCAAGCCTCTGTCATCCAGGTAGGATGAAATCATTCGACGGAAGTAGAGGGAAAAGCCCTTCCTCTTCATCGCCTCCACAATTACTTTCCAATTCATTGTGTTGAAGGCATTTTTGACATCCAGGAGGATCAGGAGCACGAATCCCCTTGTTTTAGGGGTCTTCATAGTCTCCTCACCCGCCCGTTTCAGAACCTTCTTTAGAGCCCCTAATGCAGATCTGCCCTTCCGGAAGCCGTACTGGGCATCTGATAGGGCGTTCTTTTCCTGAATCTCGTCGTTTAGTCTCTTGACTATAACGTTCTCCAGGAGCTTACCCATGGCGTCAATGAGGCATATGGGCCGGTAAGCCGAAGGCCCCGTCTTCCTCCCGGGTTTGGGGATTAGAACTAGGCTTGCCCTTTTCCACAGCCTCGGGAATCTCCCCTCTCTCAAAAGCTTGTTGGCAAGGTCTTGGAAGACCTTAGGCCACCTTTTGACCAGTAGCCTCGCTACCTCTGGGGGAATTCCGTCTAGGCCGGGCGCTTTACCGGCTGCCAACCGGTAAAGCTAATTCCGGGCTTGTTCGACCTCCTCCAGCGTCACCTCCGGAATGTTTTCCGGGGTGACCGAGAACTCCTCGTTTTCTCTCCGCGGCTGTGCCGGAAAAAGACCGGTTACAGTCTCCCGCAGCACATCCGGGGGGAGTTTCGGGGGAGGTCTCCGGAGTTTGGCCATAACTATTCGGTACGGCAGGCCCCATACGTCGCTCTCCACCGCGTCTATCAGCTCTTTCTCCGCTCGGGCTTTACTTTTGGCGATGAGTCCTCGGAGTCTCAATCGAGCAGCCTTGTACTCCGTCAATTGGGATTCAGCTCTTGCGGTCTCTCGCTCCCCGTAAAATCCCACCCGTCGTTTTCTTTGCGTTAACCAGCTGCGTGTTCTCGTGAAAATCCTATTTAGCCTAATGCAAGCCCTGCGGGCAGCTGCGATCCCTTTGTTCCACCAGTAATTAGGAGGGTGGCGGCTCCCATGGTGTTGTGAGGGAGCAGCTTCCTCGCATGCTGTAGAGAGTATGCTAATTATTTGATATTCATCCCCACCGTGTCTCCCAGTTGTTTGCAACCGTCGTCTATTTCAGCCACTAGAATCTTGGCGTCAAGTTTCCGCATCTGCCATCTCTTACTAGGGGGCGGGGCGAGGGCCACCTCGGGGGTACTGATGGTGAAACAGATGTATCTGTGGTCACTCATGGTCTCCTCCGTCTCCCTCACCCTCCACTCTACCACCAGTGGAAAGGCCGCCTCATTGACCATTGTTAGGTCAATGAAGGCCGTCTGGCTCCCTCTGGAAAAGGTGGGGACCCTTCCGTCATTAAGAACCATTAGACTTTTTTCAGCCATCCACTCCTGTAAAGTTTGGGCCCGTCTAGTTGTGGTTCGGCTACCCCATGCTATGCTGGCTGCGTTAAAATCCCCGGTGATCACTACCCTCTTACCTGCATGTGCCCCCGCGCTCTGGGCAAGTTCCTCGAGGAATTCCTCGAATTTCTCCTCCTCCCTGTTGGGAGAGAAGTAGCAGCTATAGATGACCCCTACCCGGTCAATCTCCAGCCAGGAAAACCCCCTCCCCGACCCCCCGCCCCTAATCGCGAGGTTTCTCTCGGAACCCGTCCACCAGATTGCGGTATCCGCCTCTGCGTCAGATACCCAGTCTGCCTTCCGTTTGGTGATCGCTATGTTTGGCTCGGAAAGCAGGCAGAGGCCTATAGACTCTCTGCGTACTATCTTATCGAGCATGTCATGCGCCGCCCTGCAGCGGTTAAGGTTTACCTGAAGTATCTTTAACATTGGTCGGATAAAGGGCCCCTACCTACTAAGTTCCAATCACCCTTTCCGTCCTCTGCTGGGATAACGGTTTTCTTCTTATTTTTAGCCCCCTTGTCTTTATTCCCCTTTTTATTGCTCTTCTTGGTTATTTGGCCTTCTACTTGGGTCTCCTTGCCATCTACCTGTCCCTTGGCGACGCCCCTTCGGGCCTCCCGCCGCTGCTCGACTTGCTCCCTATAGGCCGGGCAAGACATCCTATCCGCTCGGTGCCCCTCTATTCCGCAGACCAGACGCTTTGGTGTCGTTGCTTTGCAATTGGCTACCAGGTGGTCAGGTTCACCACATTTGTGGCATACCCGAGGCACCTGGCTCTCTGCTTTGCAGTCTTGGGCCTTATGGCCCGGCCTATGACACTTGTAGCAGTTGGGGAGCCTAATCCACTCCTCAGGTCTGCACCACCTCGAGCCCAGCTTAAGGGTCTTGCGGGAGCATATGGCTCTTGCCGCCGCCGGGGACGCCGTAACCAGTGCGTACCAAACTTCAGCTCTTCCGAGCCTTGGCTCCGCCGCCATTTTTTCTCCTGCGCCCTTTTCACTCTCCTCTATTCTAATTATAAGGTCACCCTCCTTACTTTTAACTACCCCCCTAACCGTTATCCCGGCGCCTTCTTGCTGCCTGACTTGTTCTCTAACACCCCGGAGAGTGTCGGCGAAGGTTTTTCCCTCTTCGACCTTAACCCTGAGGGTGCTCCTTGCTCCCTGCTCCGCCCGGGTGGTAGTCTCCGGTTTGGCTCCGGTCTTCCTTGTTTGTCTCGAACAAACCTCTAGGAGGCCGCTGCCGTCGCCGGTCTTACGGCAGCAGATTTCCAGAGCCTGTAGAAGCGTCTGTGTACGGCGCTTCCTTGTGACGTGCATCAACGGGGGTTTCTCCCCGCCAGCCAGCCCCAGCGCTTTTCCCACGACAGCTTGGAGCACCCCCAGGGTCGTGGTCCCAAGTTCTTCTTCCGGGTTTATCACTCCCACTACCAAGTACCGTTGAGAGGCCGCTTGGTTTCCTGAACCCTCTAAGAATTCGACGGCGTCGCTATTTTTAAGAACAGCAGCCGTCCCTGCGCTCATGTCAGCCACCGCTGCTAGCGTGGGAAACTGTGCCGCCAGCCCCTCTATTAAACCCTTATCCGAGTCTGACCCTTTAGTGATAACCGCTACCCTAACCTCCCTCTGATTGGTGAGGGCGTCAGTGGTGACCTTTAAGTGTTTAATCACCCTCTCAGGCCAGTGTCCCTTGACGGCTCTCACCAGCTCTTCCGGAGTGCTTGCCCTTTCTATACTATTTTCTATCTCCGTGGCCTCTGTTTCTAGTTCCAGCTCCTTGGCCCTATCTTTATCTAGCTCCCCGTGACAGCGTGCGCATAGGAGTTCGAGGCCTTTTACCCGCTCGCTTATCTTGTCTCGTTGGATGTCTTCCCTATTCTCCTGTACCCCGTTTTCTCTTAGACCCTCGAGCTCTACCCTCAGTCTGCACTCGTTTGTTCGTAGAGTTTCGACTTCCCCTCTAAGCTGTTCTATCTCTTCCTCATCAGCTGACCTAACTTCTCGGTAGGTTTTCCCTCTGTCCTCCAAGACCTTTTCTAGACGTTCCAGGGTCCTGGGGAGCTTTTGAGACAGCTCCTTGAGCTCGATCTTCGTGTTACTGGCCTTACACAGATTAGGCGTTTGCCCGATTTGTTGCCGCATCACTTGAAGGACCTCTTGGAGCTGCTTTTCTCTCACAGCCTCCCCATCCCTGGCACACTTGGCGGCTTCTCCCCTTTTTGGAGATTCAATAGCCACCCTCTTCCTATTCCCTTCGACGCCCTGCGTCTCCGTTCTGTCCTCCTCGTCCATCCCCTTACTGTTTAATCTAAATAATTAGTATATCTCTATATAATATATCATACATATAACATACCGTAATATATCATGTATACAATATTCTTACCATATAATATACTATACTATAGCATACCATACAATATATATTAATGTATCCTATTACACACACACACCCATAAATGCATACACAGATATGCGCATATATATATATGTGCATACACATACACACATATATATGTATCTCCCGGACTGATACCCTCCCAGCTGTTTCCTGGCTGGTGATTCTTCTTCACCCGTTGTTGAGCAGTAAATAATCACCTCTTTCCCCGTCGCGCCTCTTGGGCCGGCTTTCTTCCCTCTAAGCCGATTTCTCTCCACCCCTCGCCGCTTCCCTCTCCATCCCCTCGCCTCCTACTCTTTCCACTCCTTACTGACCAACTCTCACCGAGAAACCAATATGGCGGCCCCCAGTGGCCGGAAACCGAGACTGGCGGCCCCACGTGTATCAGCCTAGTGATCGAGAAGTAGAAATATAAAAAATTCCAACTTGGTCCGTCTGTCCTCAACAAACGCGGCCCCAACTAGTATCTGGAAGAGAGGGCTACTAAGTACAGTACCTTTGGAGGCGAGAGTGTACCGTTTCGCCGAGCAGGTGGTTCTCTTTTCGTCGTCGTTGGGATCGCCGATACTGAGTGTGAACCAATTATTCTCGAAAAGTGAGCAATAAAACTCGAAAAACCACCAGAACACAACAAAACTCTGTTGCAGGCCTCCACGCACCAACGCTACAGGTCCGGCACCGGGCACCCCGGAGTAACGCGAGTTTCTCCGGTATGTACCACAGAGCTCGGCTAGACACGTCCGCACAGTTCGACTGCCAGACAGAGACCACATATATATATATATTAAAGTATCATATCACAACATCTGCACGCTAGACTGTCGCGGTGGGCCAGCCATTTCATATATATATATATATATATATATATATATATATTAAAATTAATTAACAGTCTAACGCCAAGCAACCTTCCCGTACGAGCTTTCACAGCCACTGAAACGAATATCTAAAGATAATATTGTCGGGACTAAATATCTATGGATTTTACTCTTGATAAAGTAGTCGAGACAATATTCAGCCTACAAACAACAAAGCCCCTGGACCGGTTGGCATTTGCAATGCACACATTTGTGACAGCGCTGTGCTAGCGCCCTGCTGGACACTATAGATGGCATAAGCTTAATAGATGCCATGATCCCCAATGACTAAAGAACATGCTTGCCAAGCATGTTCATCCAGGGGAGGAATTGCTGCTATAATATCAACCACCTTATACATCCGTATTTCGTCATTTTCGTCAAGCAAAGGGCGTCCTTGCGACAATATGAACAGAATGCGCCTTTCTCGTGGCTGTGATCAATAGGCTATCTTCGCAAGAAGAATATATCCTTTTGCATTATTTATTGATTGCGAAGTTAATTTCGACTCCGGTTCTCGGCAGCTGGTGCTGGATAAAATAATAAAACAAGTTGTATACCGCAGTTGCTGCTGGGCTCCTTTAAAGTGTATCGCAAAAGAACGATTTTATCATGGAGGACAGGGTCGCTGAACATGATGAAGCCGAACAGACGATCGGATTTGCTCAAGGAGACCATCTCATTTTGTTATTGCTTCTTATTCTTGCCAGTGATCTACCGGGGAAGATCAAATGTCGTTATCTGATGGCCGATCTCTCAATGTTCGCAGACGACCTAGCTCTGCCAAGGAGTCGCTTGCAACTCTCAGCCAGTATATCCAAAAAGTAGGCCTTTCTATCAACACAGCAAAAGCTGAAATCATGAAGCTTCTCAGAGGCGGTCGGCCAGCTGCAGCGGACACACTTCAACTAAACGGTCAATCGTTGAAGTACGTGAATCGCTTCATATACCTCGGCCTTCCTCTAATGTTGGCCCTACAGCGTCGTACGAAATTGGAATTATATGGGATAAACTTTTAGTCGCTAACCTAAAATGATTAGAGCAATGGAAGATCTTAAACACGCTATAACGTTCCGCCTACTGAGGTCTATAAGATATTCTTAAGTGAGGTTAAAGTTCAAGCTGGCCGAAGTTGATTCACGGCTCTCTGTATCTGGAGCAATACTAACCGACTATGGTTGAAAAGGAGTTGCAAGATCAAATCGCCATATGTTGCTGCTGTTTTCTATGGTTGGTTTTTCGACATGCTCTATGCAGCTTCGATGGCTATCAAGAGCCAGATGATAGTATGCATTTATAAAGAATGCGACTTTGTGCGCGTTTAATACCATCCTCAAGTATTCTCTGGGTTAATTTCATTGGCACGGCTAGTCGACGGCTCATATTTTAACATATTTACGTAAAATGTTTTTTGCCAATATAGCGTGAAAATAAACACAACTGAATGAGATAATGTTGTGAAGAACGAGTCCATATTCTTTTTGGAATAAGCATTATCTCGCTTGTTGGCAAGCATGATAGCGTTGCTCCGGGTTACAGAGTGTTGGAGCTTGTTACTGCATGAGAATATGAAATGACTGGCCCACCGCGATAGTCTAGCGTGCAGATGTTGTGATATGATACGGTCTGGCCCTACGGTTGCTAAGGCCGATTAGTGCTTTGATTGAAGGCCTGTGTAAGACGTACAGGATCGTAAAATTGCCGGCATTGTGTTACCCGATCGCTACTTTGCGAGAAATAGACATACAAGTCGACCGTGGTCGTCGCTATACCCAGAGTCATTTGGGCCAGTGCCTACAGGTGTGACCGAACCGGTCTAATGTCTTATAGTATGTTGTGTATAAGGTAGGGGAGGCTTAATTACATCTAGCAGTTTTCTATTAGCCAACACAAGCAAGAAGTGAATGCTATATATCTGGAAACAGCCACCCGGCAATCAATCAACTGGCAAGCCTAAAGAACTAGCTTTTTTTTTTTTTTTTTTTTTTTTTTTTTTGGTTTTGGGAGGTTTCGGTAATGCATGATGCACATGCGCCACTAGCAGCCTGCGTGACTAGTGTGAGACTCGCAAACCCACTAAACCCGGATTCCTCCCCACCCCCCCAGGCTCGGTATTACTTTGGCATTACATCGAAACCGTGGGAGAGGCGTCCCTGCCGTTCTCCTTCAATCAGCTCTATCCCTTACTATCATCCCGCATGTCTACCTGCGGTTGGATAGGGGGATGCCATTTTGTAATCCGTCCTGTGAGGGTGCGTCGAGACCATGAGGGCCTGGCTGCTCCCCACCCCCTCCCCCCTCCCTCGGCTCCTCGTCTCGACCACTCTCCCGAGAGACCCGCTCAAACCTCTCCCGCCTGGCCGTTTCCTTGGCTGTCTTGAGTGTCAAAACAGCGTCGAACAAGTTCGTCGCCTCCCTCCATGCCTCCGCCGAAGTCATCATATGGGAGACCACCTCCTTGATGGGTCGGCCCCTCACAGCGGTTGGTGCTGCGTCCCGTGCTTCCCTGAGAGCATCACACCGCAGAACAGTATGCTCTACGTTGTCCGTTTCTCCAGAGTCGCACAGTACGCAGATATCGCTGATGGCCTTCTTGATCCTTGACAGGTAGCTCTGGAACTGGCCGTGTCCGGTCAGAACATGAGTCGTCCAGTAGGAAGGCTCCCCGTGTCGGCGGTCATACCATACCCTGAGGTCCGGTATCAGACTCTTGGTCCAGCTCCCTGTGGTTAAAGAACTAGCTATAGTTGTTGTGCTGAGGAGGGTCGCATGCGGACAGAGGCCTCGAGCCGTTTTAACCGGGTATACAGCCTTTTTACATGCCACAGCCTGATGACAAGTCGAATTCCCGAGGAGATTTTTCACTTTCTAAGAAAATGTAATGTTCAATTTTAGGGTTAGTGAGAGATGGGTTATTAAGAAATTAGTCACTAATGCTCACTGCATGTATGGAGCGGAGCACTTGCACGTGTAACTCGTTGGCATCCAACTTACACATGTATATCAGCACTACGATTTACATACGATCATGCGTCATTAGCCACATCGTATGAGTGCTGATAAAGAACGTCAGCGCACGGTGTTCTGTTATCGTATTTTAGTCACACTTCGGTGCAACGTTGACCCGAATAGGGCATTTAAACCTCGTATTAAGGGTATGATGTTTTGAACTCTTGCACCATAGCGTAGCCTCGTACAGTTCAGCTACGAACGGGTACTTTAGTTGCAATCTCATATTATATTTTACGCTAAAAGACATTGTGCTTATGAACTGATTGCACAATGCAGAACGACACGACTGTTATTGACAATATAGACGAGCGTGGCGGGGCGACTCGCCAAGCGTCCTGGCACAGAGACATTATGTCTCAGCCAGCAGCGTACGCAAGGCTGTAGACACGGCAACGTTGGAGTGCGAGTGTAAGCTGCGTATCTAGGTACTAATACGAACTAAGGCGGAACCGACAAGCAATAAGGAAGAAGAAAGGGAAAAAACGTTGATTTCTTGGCAAAATGAATGGGACGCCATACAGGACGGGGCACCTGGGGCCCGTGTAAAGGCTCTGATCCCTGACGTTAAGGCGTGGATTAACCGGCCCGGCGGCGAGTTGACACACCACGTGACTCAAGTGCTCACAGGGCATGGCAACTTCGAGAGTTACCTCTTTAGAATAGGAAAAGCAGAAACGCCACTCTGCAAGCATTGTGAAGGAACAACGGAGGACACGCCGGAACACACAATATTGCTGTGCCCAGTGTGGGCTCCATTACGCAAGGACATAACCACAGCAGGTGACGGCAGTCTTAAGAAGCTGGTACACCTTCTTATGTACTCACGTAATGACTGGAATCTTATAGCTCGAACAATCGAACGTATTATGCACGCCAAAGAAGAGAAGAATCGTTTTTACTTGACAAGGCCCCGTGAGGCACTCCAGGGCAGCTAAGATAAGGACGCTACTATTTACCCCCCTCAATTGTTTGAAGTATTGCTTGCGCAGTTCCCAGTTGAGTGTGGGGATGGGGACATGACTGGTTTTTAGTGGGTTGGAGCCCCACACTACCGGCCCACATTTGCAGTGAGCTTTCCTGCCGTGGTGTTCGTGTGTGCGAACCGCATTTCCCAGTTAGTCCCTCAAAAAAAAAAAGGTACTAATACGAGGCGTTCACAATACGACAACGATCGACGTTTTTGGATGGACATATATGAAGAAAGCGACTTACCGTGCGTGCGTCTGAAGTGTGAGAACGGAGTTAGAGTTCATTGAATTCTCATTCAAAAAAGTACCCAAGGCTAATGGCCTGTAAAGTTTTCACAGCTTAGGCTTTTCAAAGGTTACCTTCAAATAACCATGCTTTTTGTTTTTTCATCACATGAATATTGTTTTATTTTCTCCGTATAGGATTTGTGTGTTAGTCACAGCGCCTCAGTCGGATTAACTGAGTGAGCAATTCTTGGAGCGGTGTTGGCGAGCCGTATCCGGGTGCTGGCGCATGGCGATGGTCGCCCGATGACAGATAGTGTCCCCGGGCAGCGGGCTTACTGTGAGATGTTTCTGCAGAAGGTCGTGCAGAACCTCTTTCGACCCTCCTCGGGGCTGGTGACTGGCGTCTGGATATTTTCTTGGATCGCCTGCATGATGTCCTGCATTGTTGGTGGTGTCATTTGGCGAGCTTGCTCTTCTGGATGCTGAAGCTCTGCCGAGTGGCAGAGTGCGAAAATGACGCACAGAAGAGCAATAACGAACATACCGTTGCGGAAAGCCATCGCTGAAGAATGTGGCAACGCGTTTGCGGACTGGATGCGAAGACGGTATAAGTCTAACTAAGAGGAGCTACTGGGATCTCTGATGCTGAATGCCTCTTACTAGCGCTATTTATATCCGAGATCGACGCCATACGGTCCAAACAAACAGGAGCTATCACATAGTAGCCCACAGCAAAACGATTAACACAAATAACACCAAGATAACATAATTTGTAACTGTGGGGCCCCAATTTCAGGCGGCTTCGTGTTAAATAAGCCTGGCAGCCGTTCAATCTACTACAGAAAAACTATGCCCCGACAACTGCCCGAATTTGTCCTATAGAGTAATCTCGAACTCGACATGTGCTTTACTGCCGTTTCTGCTGCCGTTGTCGTCGTTGCTACTACTGTTGTGTATGGCTTTTCGTCGATTAGAGAGTAACGTTAACAAATGCTCGTGGCTTCCTGCAAAACTATACGCTCTGTAAGTAACGATTTAATTGATCTCGATGTTAATGGAGTCGATTATTGATGACTGTCAGATCTACTCATTCTAAGTGTGAAACATCGCTGTTATCACAAACAGTTTGAGGGCAAGCGTACGATCGGTTACTCAGTACAACTCAACTGCGTTGAGTAATATTTGACTCATGGGATAAAGCCACCAACAACTAAAAACACAACTGTGTTTTTGGCTCGTAGGGCTTCTATACGTAGCATTTTCTGCGGTACGTTGACACTAGTTTTGCATCCACTGAGAGGTTATGCATCCACTGAGAGACCTCATGTTATTCACAGTCAGCTTTGGTGTATTAGTCCAGGGCGTGTTTATTACTTGTAATCACCGTAGTATGTTTACTACCAGCTCAAGTGTAATTTATATTGATGAATGATCCGAGATAGCTGGTTGGCGCTGCCATAACCCTGTGGGCATTTGTATTTGGTGTTCAATAGTAGCGTGTTTAGCATATGAATTGAACCTATTTGAGATTAGACTGGATCTATCAGTTGTGCTAGAGCTGGGACGACTGTATTGAAAATACAACGTATATGCTTTCACGTTCGGGCCAAAGCCTCAGACCAATTATCGAGTTGTCTAATCAATCCATGAAGCTGACTTAAATTTGTCACTACTGTTTTATGTCGATTGTTTGTGACGATTTTAATAGCCGTGTAACTGGGAACGTCTTGTGTGCTTTTCTGTTCTGTTTGTAAACCCTGGTTCAGACCATGGTACATACCTGTACCTGTATGAACTATGATTCGGATAATTGGTTTAAGAGTATTGATATCTTTTTGAGGTGTCCCTTGACCATCATTTTTGACGTCCTGCAATAATGGCTTAGTGGTTAAGTGAATGACACTCGTAAATGAGCTTCATTACTTTCTAGAAGTAGTCAGATAACCTGAGCTACCGGAACGTGCCGACGAGCGTTTGTTGGTGTGTACTTTACACTATTGTGCGTTGTATGTGTTGCTTCGTTTTGACGGTGGAAGCACTTATAATGGTTAGCGTTTTCGTTTACTAAGAAACACCACTCTATGAAGTTCGCGACTTGCAGAATTTTCACTAGCTGCAGTGGTGCTAAATATTGCCGCAATTTGTAAAACTCACTTTATATCGGTTATTATATATATATATATATATATATATATATATATATATATATGTTTATATACAAAACGATTTCGAGACCGATGTGAGAAATTGTAGAGGTAGTTTAAAGATTCTATAATGGAGCACGCTCTCGGAGAAGTTTTTTTAATATTGAGAGTGAAATTAATACATTTCGTGACACTGGTGTCGTCGCCCGACATAGGAGCATAAAATGTGCTATTGCGGGACAACCAGTCCTCCTAACTAGTAACTAAGCACACCCTCTTCATTCAGCTTTCTCTGTAGGAAAATTCGCAAAAAATGAAGTTGTACGACCCTACGATACCCAATACAACCCAATAACCCTACGACCTTTTGCAGTGCTTAAAACTAACACGTCGGGGGAAAAGCACATTTCATGAGAAACATTTTAGTACCAAATATATGGCAATCATGCCCGTGGTTGCGCAGTAATTAAGGTTTTCCGGAAGACATATTGACATTGAGCGCTTGCATAAGTGACCCACAACATCAGATGAATCACTGGACATAGCTTTAGAAATGAATGAAACACATAGCTTTATTCATGAGTACTTGCAAATACACTCGAAAACATGCACCCGCTGTATTGCAGAGGTTGCCCAGAGGCTAGAACAAAACACATACAACCATTTATTATCTTAAATAGCTGACCGAAGATGTCTCTGCGAGCTATTCGGCAAAGTCGGTAGCAAGAACGCCAGCTATGGAAGAGCCTGGTTCAGCAAGTAGCCACTTCAGAAAGTGGCTCGAAAAATTAGGGCGAATCGCAGTACTCTCCACAGGGTATTAAGGGCCAAACGACTCTATACCGCAGAAAGTTCAAACTGTGCGGACTACGAGCGACGGGTTGTCTGCTGAATCTAATGCCCCCGCCCTTATGCTTTTCCCCGGTGAAGCTTGCTTTACACAAGAGGCACATCAAGCATCACCAACGAAGTCTCTGCAGACGTCTCCAAATGTCTCTAGTAGTTCGCAGAGGCACATTCGAGCTGTGTGTGCTTCTAGAGCTATGATGATTTATGCGTGCTCTCAATCTCGACATGCCCTCCGGAAAACTTAAATTACTCCGTAATTACAAATAGTATCACCATAGATTTGGCACCAAAATGATCGATATGAAAGGAGCATTTGCCCAAATATGTTCGTTTTGAGCCGTGCGAAAAGTCGTAGGGAATTGATGTTTAGGTATTGGACGTGAGAGCTAATACAATACCCTATTTTTTGCAAATTTTCCTTTTAACGACCATGTTCTTCAGAAGAAGCAGAATTTTTCACGAACACGAGGGCGTGCTTAGTTTCTCTCTAGAAGGTTTTCTAACAATGGCACATGTAACAGCACCATTGTCACAAACCTTAGTAACTTTGCTCTCACTCCGAAACATTTTGTTTTTCCGTGAGCGTGCTCCCTTGTAAAAAAATATTTGCTTTAACGAGCTTTACAATTCTTTATATCGCTTTTGAAATTTCCGGTTACCCTATATATATATATATATATATAACTTATTATACAGTCTAAAGCCAAACATTAGTTCCGTTCGGTCTGGCAGAGCCCCTGAAATTGGTTAATATAAGATATCATATATCCCCAGCAACCCGTGTTACCCGACTATACTAGCTTCCGTATATGCTCTGCAATAAGTTGCCATATGATACCATCCATTATTTAGAACCTCTAGTTACAACAAAAAAGTGCCATATATATAGAACGCAATATTTTTCCCATTGACCAAATCGAGTGGATGCATTGTCTGACTTATGATGGGTCGTAGTTGTAAGTGGGCCAGCGAAAATGCTATGCTGTGCGCCGCTGGTTAATCGAGAGATATGCTTGTTGCGCGGCAGCGAAAAAACTGTCTTTAAGGCTTGACGGAATTACTGGTATAAAATATTTTACCTTATCGACTTCTTATCAAATAGCCGTAATCAAACAGCAAACATTTACATTTTGTTATATTACAACCTGCATACATTACACAGCGCCGAAACAAAATAATTTATAGGGTCGTGCAACCGACGTATAGCTTTCTTTCAAAGAAAAGGGAAATTCTTTAAAGTAACCCAAAAATAAGAGTATTTAGAATACTTTAATTGTTCTTCGTCACGCGAGAGTGCCTGTCCAGGACAATTCATTCTCAAAACTTCAACGGTCTCGGCGGTTATGTGGCTTGTGGCACCATCTTGTTGGAACCAGGGTCCACTTGTCGATTTTGTCCAAATTTGGCCAAAGACAGTTAAGAATTCGGATGCAATAACGCTCGCCGTTTACCGTGACGTAAAAAAAAACAGTGTTCAATGATTCCTTTGAACCAGCCGCGCCAGACCTCACATATGGCACATGCAACGGCTCTTCGTAAAGCACGTGAGGGCTCTCGGTTGCTCAGATGTGGCAGTTGTCTCTATTTCAAATTTCCTTTCAAATCGATATGGGAAATTAAAAATAATGTTCTAATTAATATTGGCTCTTGCGTCAGCTTAATCGTTATTGGATACATCGCTAGATCCAACCTCAAAGTGCACCACGTTAAGGTTTGGGAAGGACCAGTTGTTGGGCACGTTGCCGAATCTATGTCTCCGGACATCGGATTAGTCAACACTGTCGGCCACAGCAATGATATTTTCAGTCTAACGAGCGCTCCGTGACTTTTATGGCCTTGGCACATCATGCACTGAACCTATCCTGTGAGACTTTTGCAAGATTTCACAACTGGTGTTCTCACAAAATCGGATATATCGACCGTTACCGGCACAAAGAGTCGCCAGCCTGCCCGTACGGAATTTCCCTCATTATACGTTCTTCCATTTGGTTACGCTCTATCTCGGTTTTGGTAGCCCTACCCTGTTCCGTTTACAAGAAGAGCATATAGCTGAGAGCGTAGAGCTTAGCGTGGGAACTTTTGAAAGATGTCATTTGATCATTCCGATATTATATGTATGCCGAGCCCAGTAGCGTGATGGCATGCGTCTGCACCTCGCGGCCGGAGGAGACACATAGGTGCGCGGGTTCGAGCCCTATTGTTGTACATTTGTATTTACGGGGATCCGTCTATAAAACAGTGCGAAAAGCCGTCCTGTGGACGTTAAGTCTTGGCTGAGTGTCCCGAAAAGTAGATACCATATGTATATAAACGGGGTGACCGGAAAAGATTTTGAGGGCCATATAAGACACTGTAGAGCTTGTTGAAGCAAATATTGTTCCAATAGAACATGGTCTATGAGAATTCTTGTTTTGTAGCGACAGTGAAATTACTAAAATCTGTGACACTGGTGTAGTTGCCAGACATAGGAACACAAAATGTGCGATTGCAAGGCAACTAGTCCTCCACAGAAAAACTTTTTCTAAAAAGCATACGGCGCCGACTAGAAGATGCGACATGGTCGCTTAGAAGAGAAATTGCAAAATTAAAATTATAGTGTTAGTTTTTACGTCCAATCGCCTCAAAATAAGAAAAACAAAATAACCTTAAGACCATTCGTAACAAAGACATTTTCTCAGTAACACAATAATGTTTTTAGTTTCTGTATAGGGAAACTGGTTGTCTCGCAATGGCACATTCTATGCTCCCATGTCTGGCAACAACACCGGTGTCACAGATTTTAGTAATTTCACTCTCACCGCAAAACAAGACCTCTCAAACACCATGTTCCATTGGAAAAATATTTGCTTTAATGAGCTCTAAAATTTCTGAAAAATTAGACACCCTATATTTAGTGGTCGTATGAAAACTCAACTACTAGTAAAATATTAATGCACAAATGAGACAAGAGTGCGGCGTTTGGCAATGTTCTTTGACAAACAGGCCCAATAATATTTTTTGTACTAGCGAGCGCTGACTACACGACTCAACAAAGGCGTGTATACGTTCTCACATCTGTGTTTCTTAACTTTTTCATAAGTAACATTCGAACAGCTGCAATACAATAATAATCGTCTAAGACTATCATTCATTTCTAAAATTGAAAATAGCGCTTTTCATTTTTTATCAGATTAATATTGCTTTATTTTTTCGTATAAGATTTGCTTATTAGTCAAACAGCCCCAGTCTGATTAACTAAACGAGCACTTCTTGGAGCGGTGTTGGCGAGCAGTGTCCGGCTGCAGACGCATGGCGGTGACCGATCACCGATCGCTCATCCGATGACAGATTATGTCGAGCGGCGGGCTTACTGCGAAATGTTCCTGCAGAAAGTCGTACAGAACCTCTTTCGACCCTCTTCGGGATTGGTGACTGGTGACTGGATATTTTCTTGGATTGCCTGCATTATGTCCTGCATCGTTGGTGGTGTCATTTGACGAGCTTGCTCTTCCGGATGCTGAAGTTCTGCCGAATGGCAGAGTGCGAAAATGGCGCACAGAAGAGCAATAACGAACAGACCGTTGCGGAAAGCCATCGTTAAAAAATGCGGTAACACGTAGCAAGCCGGGAGCGAAGACGGTATAAGTCACTAGACGGAGCTTCTAGGATATCTGATGTCGAACACGTCTGGCTAGCGCTATTTATATCCGAGACTAGTGCCATACAGAATGACAAAACAAAGAGGGCTACCACATGGCAGCCCGCAACAAAATGGTTAACACAATTAGCAATAAAATAGCATGTGGATAACTGTGCGGCCGCACTGTTGGTGCTGTTGCTGTATGGATTTCCGTCGATTAGAGAGCGACATGAACAGGTGTCCGTTTTCCCCGCGGATCTATGCGACCTGTTAGTAACGACTTATTGCTCTCGGTTGGTAGGTCAATTATTGATTTTACACATTTGCTCAGCCTATGTGTGTATCCTATCACAAGCAGTTCTGGCGCAAGCTTACGTTTAGTTACTTAATACAAGTTAATTGCATCCTAATAATTGACTCATAGAATAAAACCACCAGCAACAACAACTAAAAAACACATCGGTGTGCCGGCTAGTCCATGCCATACCAAAGCTTCTTGGCGAAATACACATCTAACTGCGCTTTAAATTAAAAAAAACTACCTGGCAAAGGTGAATAAATGTTCGAATTAAAACATCTAACTGCGCTTTCTCTGCCAAGGTCTCGGTCACTTTCCCATCCACTTTAACAAAAATTACTTTAGAGGTCCTGTAATTAGTGACTTATAGCTGACTCTGATTTTTTCCACTGCCGGCCCCCAACCCGCTAGCAGGTACACAAAACGGTTTCTTACTGTCCGCGGCAAGCAAAGAATACGCTTCATATACATATTGTGAAGCATCTTTCTAGCTGCGCAAAACTTGCCCCTGAAAGCCCCACACACTGCCAAGGCTGTAGCTCAACAATGGCATAATAAGCTCAAAAAGACGCGCTGCGGCTCTCAGAGACAGTCGTCGAGAGTCTCTCACCTCTGTGTGAATTGAGGCAATAGCCGCCCGACGCTTGTTGCCGATGTGCTGGGTAAAGGTCGTTCCCGTATTGTGTAGTCTCAGACCCAAATAGATAGGTCAGACAGGGTATTACGTCTGCTGCAGCCTATCGACCCCCACGACAAAACTTAATCGTTTTTGTCTCTTGCGAATTTATTTGTAGGCCCTTACGGTGAAAGTAACTTTCTAAGTAGCCAACAATTCGACGAATGGCACCGCGGTCCCGGTGGGCCACTACTATGTCATCCGCATACATGACAACGACGGCGTTTTCAAACTTCTTCAAGAGAAGGCCAGGCAACTGAGAGTGTTCCCTTGGCTCCCTACGTTTTGACTCAGCTGCAAGGTGTCTTTGCCCCTTATGTTTACTTTAAGGCGGTCTTTTGCAAAAAAGCTGGAGAGCACTCGTAGAAAAACCACCCACCCCACCAATATAAAAATGAATCGACTAGTAAGTGACGGGGTATTACGGTTCACCGTCTGAGATGTGCTTAGGGTCTGTGCGGAAGCACGCTTAGCTAAATTGGGGTAAAATCATCACCCATGTGCGAGCAGTGTAACAAATATGATGACGCTATACACATTCGTACGGAATGCAGGAAATACGAAATGGAAAGAGTACAATGGAAAAAAAGCTGTCACTAAGCTTGGCGACGACGGAAACGTGTTATCAGCTCGAATGGCTGACAGCAGACTTGCCAATCTGGTCAAATTTGTCACTTCTAATAATCTAGTGATGTAAGTCAGCATGGGACAAGTGATGTAATGATGAGCGAAACATCTGTACAAGTTGTAAGCATATCGGATGTTAAAAACGTCTAAAGCGTAAAATGTACGCTTGTGTAGTAGATCTCTGACGCGAGACCCTCCAGATTATATATGTAATCACAAAACATCTATTAAAAAAAAACGTAACGGTGAGCTTTGTCGAAGGCCTTGGCACAATCGATAAAGACAGCGTACAAGTGACCCCCGGGCACAGCCAACCCCCGCTTAACTTCCGACTGGAGTACATGGATCGCGCCTTGTGTACCTTGACCCTTCTTGAATCCGAATTGCTCCGGAGGTAGGGCCTTCTCCGCTGTTGGAAACACCATTGAGATAATCAACTTTGCAAAGATTTTCCGGTAGAGATTTGGATCGTCTACATTGTCATCGTATTTGCCTTTATATATATATATATATATATATATAACTTATGATACAGTCTAAAGCCAAACATTATTTCCGCTCGATTTGGATGAGATATCATATTAAGGCGAAAAGTTCAGTCTTTTTGGAATGACTTTCTTTTTGGGTTGTTTGGGTTTATTACTGTATGAGAATATGAAACGGCGGCTCAATCTGGGCAGCTGTAGGTGATGGAGCGCACGAGTAAGCTGTACAACTATGCACTAAACGCGATACAACATGAGAACAAAAGCATGACGTTTTTGGGGACCATAGACTGAAACCAATAACATAGACCATAGCCAAAAAGCGGCTCACTGTGGGTGCACCGAAGCGTGAAAACAGTGTTGCTGTACTAGATTATCCTGCTAAAAAATACCCCATAGCATTGACTAGTACCTTGAGTGACGCATACAAACAAGGTCGTGCAGTCTGGTTGGCCAGTCAAACCCTGTGGCGTGGTGGGTGTATTCGCCTGCGCCTCGCGACCGGAGGAGACACATAGATGCGCGGGTTCGAGCCCCACCGTTGCACATTTGTATTTATGGGGGTCCGTATGCAAAAGGCAGTCCCATAGACGTAAATCTAGGCTAAGAGTTAGCCCAGAAAGTATTTTAGTCTGTATGGCCAAAATAGCCTACTCTCGACTCTTCAACGGCCTAACAACCGCGTATGTAGACCAAAACGGTCGCAGGCAACGTATATATTCTACATCAACGCCATTCTGCCGTACTTACCCTAGGTCGAGCAGATTGGATTATTGGATTAGCACTGAGAACTCTCCACCCCGACCCGATAATAAATTAGTACCTGGGTTAGCACTGAGGCTGTTCGCTCAAACCCGATACTGACACTCCGATCCGATACTGACCCGAGACTGGTATGTGCGCCAGGACGACAAATTACCCATACCCGTACTCGATTCGGCATGGCGTTGTTCACGACAGTCCGTACTGATAAACGCAATGATCGCAGTCTGAGCCCAGCAAAAGATCCGGTGGTGTGAGGCTATACCACTTGGATCTGTAAGTTTTCGACTCGAACATAGATACTGCGTGCCTGGCGCAAAAATACGAACGTGGCACAACAAATGAGAAGAGCCCTGACGCGCTACGAACGGTTTCACCCATGACTTCAGTGGAAGCACCGTAGTTTGTGCCGTCACAAAGGTGGAGGCAAGCTTAGTTGGCGTAGGTTTATTTGGAAAATAAAGGTATCTTTAGGAAAGTGTTTGGCTAAATTGGTTGTTCTTTTGTGCAGCCCCAGCTATCTTTTGTGGGCTTTTTGCCGCTAATTTCACGTTTGGCGATGTGCAACCATTGCACGTATTCGTTTGTCGTTAAGGTGCTCTTAATTCGTAGATTACCGTGTTTGTCAGATGTTAATGTCGCATGAGAACTAGTATGCATTTTTCTTGGCTTGTTGGCTGCCTTATTGGACAGAGATCGCCTCCACTTCTCGTCTTATAAAATATAATATATTTTAACTAACGATTAATTCAGAGCGATAAGCGGCCACTTTTGTTTCATTTAAAGTATCCCAGTTTGTTATCACCTTGTTGTTAATCTTGTGGCTCTTGCCGTCTTTTCCGTGATATTGCGTAATACCCATTGTAATCGAATATGCAAACCATTGGGCGTCACATATATTTATCAATGACAGCTGCAGGTACAGTAGAGTGGTTTAATTCATTTCTATCCTCTAGATTGCAGTCCGTTCGTATAGGGCAAGTGGTTTCCTCGTGGAGATCTGTTAATATTGGAACTCCACAAGGATCAGTGCTAGGACCGTTTCTTTTTTTGATTCTAATTAATTTCATCCTGCTGAATATTGAAAAAGAGAGCATTGGTAAACCGCTAGCTTTTGCCGATGATACTTCACTTTTATTTAGGGTTGACTCTCCAGCCCTCGATATACCGCGCTCACTATCTCAAGTGAAGGAGGTAATTAAAATCTTTAATTATTTCGGCCTCGTTGTTAATGCTAGCAAGACTAGTCTCACTCTGTTTCGCTCTCCTCAACTAAAGTTGCGGGCGGATCTTGATCGACTTTCTTCAGAATTCGGTCTGAAGTTCTCGTCAACTACTAAATGTTTAGGCCTCATATTACACGATGGTTTAAGTTGGCGCGCTCATATTGATCATATAACACCCAAATGTTATGCAGTTATATCGGCCTTGCGACGTTTGCGTCGGGTGGGAGTTCCGTTGGATGGACTGGTATTGATCTACAAAACGCTGTTTGTGCCGGTACTCACTTGCGGCATTCTCTTGTGGGGAAGTGGTTATAATCACGTTCTGCATCGGGCTCAGGTCATGCAGAACGATGCACTGAGGGCTATATTTGGGATGAGACGTAGCCAATCTGTTAGATATATATATTGTGATTATAAGATCCTATCCACCGATTCGCTGTATCGTCTTCAAGTAGGTACTTTCGGCTTCAAGATCAGTCGTAGTTTAGTACCTGTTGAGGTTGCCTTCCCTCTAGTCCCTCAGCGGCGGAAAACCTCGCGACGGGCCACCACTTTTGTGATACCTCGGGTACAGAAAAGATCTAGTACCCAATCTCTTGTATATAGGCTACCCGTCGTATGGGAGAGTATCCCGCATGAAATCCGTCACTCGAAGTCCCTGACCTGCTTTACCCGAGACGTCAAAATATGGCTTTTAAATAGGAATACATGACGGAAAAAGGGAATCTACTGAGAGCGATGATCTAATTTCTTAGTTTTCACCTGTCATTTTGAGTTATAATGTTTATGAAGTTATAACTCAGTGTGCTCCTTTGCCTTGTATGTCAGTATCGCCAATAATATGGTATAGGTATTATCTGCTGCTTTATCTTCTTCTTTTTCTTCTTTTATTCCCAAACCCTTGTACCACTTTTCATAACGAGAACTTAAGCATGTGAATGTATGCAGTTCCGTAAATAAACCACGTCTGAATTGAAATTGAATTGAGCTATGTTAATCAAGCGTAGACCAAGCGTAACTCATGGGACCAGGTAGAATAAAGATTGCCGGTAATATTATACGACCGCCTACGCATCCATATTAGCGGTTTATCCACGTGGCTGTGAACGGGGCTGTGATATAGGAATGTATGCTAACATACACTGTTTAACGAGCTTACACATAACCACATTTGATAAATATTATGTTTCAATAAATTAAGCGCGTGGGAGTGCGGGAATATTGACGGGCCCAGGCTAGCCGACTATACTAGCCTCCGTATATGCTTTGTAATAAGTTGCCATATTATTCCGCCCAAGGTTTAGAACTTTTAGCTACAACAAAAAACGATAGATGCCCGACAAAAAAAAACGATACGAGTATTTAGGAAATGCAAATTTTTCCTCGTCACGCGAGAGTACCTGCCCGCGACAATTCATCCTCAAAAATTAAATTGTCTTGGAGGTTGTGTGAGTTGTGGCACCATCGTGTTGGAAACAGAGTTCTCTTGTCGACTTCGTCCAAATTCGGCCAAAGACAGTTAAGGATTCTGCTATGATAACGCTCGCCATTTTCCGTGACGTCAAAAAAGTAGGGTTTAATGATTCATTTGAACCAGCCGCGCCAACGTGAGGGTTCTTGGTTACTCAGATGCGACAGTTTTCAATATATTTCATATCTCCTTTCAGATTGAAATTGGCGTCATTGAAAAAAATCATTTTCTAAACCAAATTGGCTCTTGCATCAACTAAATCTTCTTTTTTGGATGCATCGCTAGATCCAACCTCAAAATGCACCACGTTGAGGTATAGGAAAAACCAGTTGTTGGGCACGTTGCCGAACCTATATTTCCGGACATCGGATTATTCAACACTGTTGGCCACAGCGGAGATATTTTTAGTCCAACGAGCGATTCGTGGTCTTTCATGGCCCTGACACATCGTGCACTGAACCTGTCCTGTGAGACTTTTGCACGAGTTCACAAATGGTATTCTCATAAGATCGGTTGTGTCGACTGTAAATTGCACGAAACGCTCATCAGCATGCCCGTACAGAATTTCCCTCATTATACGTTCTTCCGTTTAGTAACGCTGGCAGCTTTTGGCAGCCCTACTTTGTTCCGTTTACATAGCGAGCATGTCGCTGAGAGGGTAGAGCTGAGCGCGGGAACTTTTGAAAGATGCCATTAGATAATTCCGACACCATATCTATGTCGAGCCCGGTGGCGTGGTGGCATGCGTCTGCGCTTCGCGACCGGAGGAGACACATGGGTGCGTGGGTTTGAGCCCCACCGTTGCACATTTGTATTTATGGGGGTCCGTCTATAAAGCAATGCGAAAAGCAGTCCCATGAACGTTACGAGTACAATATGAATGCATAAATTAGATCACACTGCGGCGTTCGGCAATGTTCTTTGACAAGCAGGCCCAATAATATTTGCTGTACTAGCGAGTGCCCACTATACTAGTAACAGAAGGCGTGCTTATACGTTCTCCCATCTGGGTTTCTTAAATTATTCATGAGTAACATTTAAACAGCCATAAGACAATAATAATCGTCTAAGACTATCATTCATTAAAAAAAATGAGAAAAGCGCTTTTAATTTTTCATCAGATTAATATTTTCTTTATTTTTCCGTATAAGATTTGCTTATTAGTCAAACAGCCCCAGTCTGATCAGCTAAACGAGCACGTCTTGGAGCGGTTTTGGCGAGCCGTGTCCGGGTGCAGATGATCGATCACCCGATGACAGGT
The DNA here is from genome assembly GCA_003439945.1 of Dermanyssus gallinae. Lineage (NCBI taxonomy): Eukaryota > Metazoa > Arthropoda > Arachnida > Mesostigmata > Dermanyssidae > Dermanyssus > Dermanyssus gallinae. The sequence continues at coordinate 176,234 of QVRM01003866.1, read as the reverse complement.
TATGTCGAGCGGCGGGCTTACTGCGAAATGTTCCTGCAGAAGGTCGTACAAAACCTCTTTCGACCCTCCTCGGGATTGGTGACTGGTGACTGGATATTTTCTTGGATTGCCTGCATTATGTCCTGCATCGTTGGTGGTGTCATTTGGCGAGCTTGCTCTTCCGAATGCTGAAGTTCTGCCGAATGGCAGAGTGCGAAAATGGCGCACAGAAGAGCAATAACGAACATACCGTTGCGGAAAGCCATCGCTAAAAGATGCGGTAACACGTAGCGAGCCGGGAGCGGAGACGGTTTAAGTCACTAGGCGGAGCTCCTAGGATATCTGATGTCGAACACGTCTGGCTAGCGCTATTTATATCCGAGACCAGTGCCATACAGAAACACAAAACAACGGGGGCTAACAAATGGCAGCCCGCAGCACAACGATAAACACAAATAGTAATAAAGTAACATGTGGATAACTGTGCGGCCACACTGTTGGTGCTATTGCTGTATGGATTTCCGTCGATTAGAGAGCGACATTAATAAGTGCCCGTTTTCCCCTGCGGATCTGTCCGACCTGTTAGGAATGACTTATTGCTCCCGGTCATTAGGTCAATTATTGATTTTACAAATCTGCTCAGCCTAGGTGTGTATCTTTTCACAAACACTTGTAGCGCAAGCTTACGTTCAGTCATTTAATGTAAGTTAATTGTACCCTATTATTTGACTCATAGGATGAAACCACCACCAGCAACTAAAAAACACAGCTGTGCGTTTTTGGCTCGTAAGAGGCCTATACGCGATATGTTGCCGTTAGTTTCGCATCCTCTAAAATGTTGTGACCTCCGCTTGCTCAAAATCAGCCTTGCCGTATTAACTATTCCAGGACAATTTGTGATCACAGTCATCCGTTAGACGCGTTTATAACCAAATGCCAAATTAAATGTATATTGATGCTTACATTCTCTCTGATTGGGACGGCAGAGAACAGGAACCAACTGCCTGTTATTTTTATATTTTATAAACGATTTTTGACCAGAAAAGGTGAATGCCTTGATGGACTTTAATCGGCCATGATCAGAAAAAACAGCACAGATGTCTCAATAAAAAAGAGGAGATGGTGTATTACAATCTACCCCCATTATTATTAGATTTTTGTTTATACCTCTGTGATACCGTTAACTTGGTCATTGGTATACTGCTAAGTTAGTGGTTTGAGGCCTTTTCATTTATTATTAATAATGTTACTGTTTAAGATATCTCACTTTTTGTCGACAATTTTGGGCATCGCACGCGCGTTTGCTTTTATATACTTAGCAACATGTGTGGTCAATTGTGTGGTTTACATGTTGTATATATATATATATATATATATATATATATATATTTTTTTTTTAGTTGAATAAAACTAACACAATTTATTATTTAAAAAAAATATCGTCGATGAAATTTATAACTACCTCGACGCCTATGAACTCTTGGACCCTCATCAGCATGGGTTTAGAAGGGGGCGCTCTACTGGAACTCAGCTTCTCGAGGTCTGCCATGATTGGGCTATTACGCGTAATAGGGCCATCCCCATACATACGGTCTACTTTGACTTCTCACGAGCATTCGACAGGGTAAATCATAAGATTCGCTTATATTAAATGGCGGCGCTAGGAATTGGCCTTCGAATCCCGGCTTGGTGTCACTCTTATCTGACAGAACGTTTCTTTGCCGTAAAAGTCAGTGACTCGGTCTCGAAGCGCTCCCCATGCCCTTCTGGGGTTCCTCAAGGCTCCTGCCTAGGCCCTCGTATGTATATAATCTTTGCTCAGGACTTGGGAAGACGTCTTTGCAACCTGTACATAACATACAAAATGTATGCAGACGATTTAAAAATATATACCCTGATTAAAGGAAACGAGGATCGTCTGAATATTCAAGCAGCCATTAATAGTATTGCCACCTGGTGTGAGCTAAATTATATAGTAATTTCAGTTCCAAAGTGCGCGGTCCCGAAGACAGCTCCCGACCACTTCAAGTACCAGCTAAAAAATTTCTCTATACCTGAGGTAACATCCTACAAGGACCTAGGAGTTACGCTCGATAGACATATAAAGTTTCGGGCGTACATTGCCGATTCAGCAAAAGCTGCCTCTCGACTAAGCAATCTTGTACTAAGAGTATTCTCATTGCAAGATGGCTCCAAATACCTGCGTCTTTATGAAGCCCTGGTAGTGCCAAAATGGTCATTCTGTGCTCACGTGTGGACGCCTTTTTACGACAAGGATATATGTTTGCTGCAGCGTATTCAAGACAAGTTTTTAAGAAAGTCTCAGGAAGGTGCAACTTGACGCGTGAGAGTGTCGCGGAGTACTAGCGTCGGGTTGACTACCGCGTTTTTAAATATCTTATACGCAATGATCAGATTAATAAGTTCTACCACGTGCAATCAAACAGCCTACGGAGTCGCGGTTCCATTCAACCGCCCGAGATAGCCAATGTGGCAGTCGTTAACCACTTGAAGATGAAAGAGCTTAGAGCAAAATGGCTGCCGCATTTGCTCAACCAAGGCCAAAAAGACGCGCCTGTTTTGGCTTTACAGCGAAATTTGGCCAAGATGTCGAACAATCTGTCGGATTTTTGGTGCAGATTCATGACCGTCGATGAAAGCCGGGTTCATCACTACACTCCCGAGACCCAAGAAGCATCTTGCCAATGGTGTGCACCTGATGAAGGACCTCCGAAGAGGGTGCGGACAACGGCATTGACCGGAAAGGTGATGGCTACAGTTTTTTAAGACCAACGTAGAATAATGCTGGTCGACTACCTTGAGAGCTGTAAAACGATCACAGGAGAATATTATGCAAGACTGTTGGACTGCCGTTAGCAAGAACTCATCGTGAAACGGCCCGCTTTGCAGAAGAAGGTTGTCCCGTTTCACCAGGGCAATGCTCCTGCACACAAGTTCCGGCAAGCATCGGCAAAACTGGCCCAACTGAGGTTCGAACTTATTGAACAACCCTCCTATTCTCCAGACCTGGCCCCCTCTGATTATTTCCTCTTCGGACATTTGAAGAATAGTCTCGGTGGAAAGCGTTTTTCCAGCAATGAAGAGGTTAAGGCTGCTGTCAATGCCTATTTTCAGTCTAACGACGCGGAATTCTACTCAAGAGGTATGAAAGCTCTGAAATCTCGGTGGGAAAAGTGTATTGAGCTTCTCGGGGAGTATATCGAATAAGAAAAATTTAAAAACATGATTTGGAAAATTCTCGGTTTTCATTCTAAGAACTTATTGAACTACCTATATGTATATATATATATATATATATATATATATATATATATATATATATATATATATATATATATATATATATATATATATATATATATATATATATATCTTTAAATTATTACACAGTCTAACGCCAATATTTCCAGTTTGCTCTGACAGAGCCCTGGAGCCTGCTAAGGGCGTTCAAGATCATATTATTGCCGACACTATGCTAGCCGATCACTACTTTCTGATAAGCTACAAAATAAAGCAAACCAAACAAATGCAATTAAGAACAGTGGATGCTGAAAGGACCTTCTTTCACCTTGGACATCAAAACATATATATATATATATATATATATATATATATATAACAAAAGATCTGCCGCCCGAGGTAGTGTATTTAAGAAATACTACTTTTTTTTCTATACATTGCCGGCACTTTGATCACTGTATCTACCATGACTTTCCTCAGGCCGGTCAATAAAAAACCTTTGGCCACACTTTAGCTTAGATATACGGGCTTGGTAAACTATTGCTTTGATGCCAACTATAATGACCAGATATGCCAATTTAATGCCATAATCACATGTGTATATTATGGCTTCGCCGGCACAGAAAGAGACACATACGGCATATTAGCAGAAGGCCGGAAAAAAGTAGTCTCTTAAAAGGTGTCCCGGCTGCAGGGATCTCTCTTCGACTGTACGGGTCAGATGAGCTGCGCGTAGGTGTTTTAGATACTGGCATTTAAATATTGTTCGAACGGATTACGACAAATGTGTGGGTAAGTTTGTTTTAAAATGAGGGTTACTATCTGTATTAGTTCATATGTAAGTGTGTTTTTCTCTCTCTAAAGCCAGTGGTTTTGCTCTGTATCCATGAACCTTGTTGATTGGAAACTATGATTTTGTTTGGGTCAGTTTGCGGTCTTGCCGTTTGGCAGGCTAGGATAGTGCATAATGGCTAGTTAAGTAAACATTTTTGGCCAACCCTTGCACAGTGGCTGCTACAGAGACAAGGACAGACAAGTTCACTGAAGCTACAACACGACTGAATAGTTCCTGGGCGACGAGAAGACACACATTCATTATTCGCCTTAAGTAGCTTTGCCAATGTTAAATAAACAGGTCCTTTGCACAACTGCGCGTCGTCTCGGTTAGTGCTGCCAGGCCACTACGCATTTTCGGCAAGTGGCCATATAACAGAATAACTGGGAAATGGGAGTGAACAGCAACCATTAATAGTTAGAGGAGTGCTAATCTACCGACTTCACTATCTGTCTCCTGTCGCAAACTAGTCAACAACTAGGTCAAACTAGCGTGGGCCGGACATCCGGGAGAGCTGTTCGGACCCTATATAAATTACTATTAATTTTCTACTAAAAATGCAATGTGTGTTCAACATTACACGTGTTGAAAAAGTTGCTGGAAATGGCAGCAAACGCTTTTTAATGCAGATGTTGGCAACACCGACTCATCCCCAAGGCTGTCTTTCCAATTGTGCCTAGTAGTTTTTCATTTTTAGATTTCTGTTTCATAGGCCCTGTAGAAGGTATTTTAAAGATAATTTTAACATTTAGCTCATTAATAATAATTGTTGTTATTTTAAGCTCGTCTAAGGTGCTACAGTGTAACTTTGATATTCCAATCTAGAGTCGCACTGTGGAATCATCGCATATAGGCGCCTCTATGTGAGGAGCGAAAAGTAAGAAGAGACACCATTAGCCCTCATATTAGAGTTGTGTACAACACAAGTCTAATATCTAGTTGTGTACAACACAACTCTAACTATCACATACTCCTGTTGAAAATAGAATAAAAAGGTGCTTTCTATGTGTACAAGTATCTAACGTCCATCGCAACTTAAACTCGTCCGGACTCAATGTTAGATTAGTAGAATGATTAATATACTCGTGTGTGTGTTTGCCTACGAGTACGGGAGTGGGCGAGTGTGTTGAGCACATGTATGTGGTGGGAAAACACCCCGCGTATCTCATTTTCGAATTCACTAGTAGAAGATGAAACGGAAAAAGCTTACCGAGAAGTACTGGCAAAAACACACAATTCTGCTCTATGCATGTTTGCACAACTTCATTCAAAATTGGGTTTGTGCTTCCCCTTGACAGTTGCGCCCGTCGCTGCTTTCAAAGTAGCTGTGAATTAACGCGACCGAAAAACAAATGATCGCGCCCAACTGGAAACAAGAGCAAAAAGAAGAGCCCAGACGAAAACGAAATCTAAAAAGAACTTCTGTTGATGAAGACCAGAAAGGAGGGAACAGGATAAAGCTCTAGTGCGACTCGCAGTGCCGTCGCTACACAGCCGCAGTGGCCACCGCCTACAAAAAAAAGGCTTCATGAATATCTAGCAATGATTGTGGCATGGTGGTGGTGGAGGGGAAGGAGAACAGGAGTTCCAACGTTGCAACACTAGAAGAAGTAGTGGACGCTGCTCCGAAGTGAGGCCTGGAGCCGCACCAACGTTTGGATCGAGGGCCGTAGGGAACTCCAAGCGGAGATAAAAAACAAAGGGGAACAAGGAACGAAGCCGAGCGGGGGTGCGATGTAACGCTCCATCGAGGGGACGATCGTCGATTGCCGACTCAGAGTTCGGCTCGCTGTGGTACGCGACTTCGATCCGCATGTCCCAGTGCAATAGTACAGCTTCAATCAATTGACGATGGCCTTGCCACTTGCCACTTTGCCTTAGCTAATCTCGTTGTGGAGTAGACGACTCAGCAAACAAAGTTCATTCGATATTGCAGCTAACAGTTGCGGTTGACAACAGCTGCTGGCACTACGGCGAGACCGGCGAGGAAGAGGGTGAGTATGGTAATGTGCTAATGATGTGATGTTGGTGATGACGCTGATGATTTGTCTCAGCCAAATGGTATCATCATAGCAATGCGGTCTTTGGCAACAGGGTCTGCTCGAGTGAGGCTTTCATATGCAATACGACGAACATGTGGTACTTTTGTTTGGTATTTATTTAAACGTCTTTGCGTTTGTTTCACTCACTCTCTCTCTATCTCTCTTGCTATGCGTGAATATAATTGAAACAATTATAGAAATAATTGTTATTGTTATTATTAGTCCGATAGTAGTATATTCACGATCACCCGTAATAGCCTTCGTACGTTTCGCAATATTCAGGATATGGCGTCTGTGTATTTTGCGACTCATTCACATTTGATAGAGCTTTAACGAAAGTCTGATAACGCAGCCGTGCATAAAACAACTACATTCCAGACAAAACTTTTGCGTGTGACTATAGAGGTATGGTAACCCCTTCAGGACGTAGCTCATTGTTTGCGCTCAAACCTTTGGGCACAAACCTTTGGGCGCCCCTTTATTATTATTATTATTATTGATTGTTGTTGGCGCCAAGGAGCGCGGACGTGTGCATATGGAGCTCCGAGAAAAGACACCGATCCGTTAGTGTGCAGGACGGTAAACCCAGCAAGTGCCACACATACCAGAGTGATGAGTGTAACTCAGTGATCATTTTGGTGTGCTGTGCGTGGCCGTGCGACGAACGAGCCAGCAGCTAAGACGCCAAAAAGTTCCAACAATGACACGATAAAACAAAACGAAACCACTCACATAACAGGTCGTGCGTGTCGCTGTCATTCAAATTCGAATTCGTAACGACTGCTCAACCGATATTTTGAGATTGGAGCGTCTGATCTATAATTAAAAAAAAAAAAATCACCGCGCCGACAATTAAAACGCCATTTTCACTTGGCACGGCGAGGCATGTGAAGTGGACAGCCACAGCAAAGCCGGCAACAGCTTAGCTTTAAAGAGGTAGCAGCAATGGCTAATGAGCCATTTTCGATGCCAGTTTCGATGCCAGTGGTGTTCTATGTGTTTTCCTACGAAGCGGGGTGTCCAGATTCACGCAGGAAGGACTCATAAGAAGAAGATAGCCGAGTCTAGTGGACCAGCAGTGCTCCAACAGGCCGCTGCCACTACTAGCAGCATCTCACAACCGCTGCCTTCTTTGCACGCTCCACAAGCAGAAGTCTTTCCTCAACCCGCCAGCCAGCCGCTAGTAAATTGAGGGCCGACACCTGATCATCACCTGCCGCCTTCTTTTCCTCTTTCTCTTTACAAGTTACTCGCCAACGCCAAGATGACACGCAAGGTGCTGCGCAGGATCCCAAAGGGAGCGAGAATTCCCTTGCGCGGACTCTTTCACCGTCTGCTTAAAGACGTTGTGAAAAGGAATGACGAAGCGAGCTGGACCGCGCTGCTTACCCTCGCCCTAAAAGTCCTCCACGTCGACAAGGAAACCCAAGGAGGCCATAGCCTCACGCCTGACCATCTAAAATGCCTTCTCCCTGCCAACGGAGACCACAACGATGTGCTGGAAACACTCGCTAAGGTATGCGACATCATACGTAATGGGCAAGTTCCGGAGACTGTGAGAAACGTCATATATGGAGGGTGGCTTATTGCCCTGAAGAAAAAAACCGGAGGATACCGACCCATAGCCGTTGGCTGCACCTTGCGTAGACTGGCCACAAAGAGCCTGCTTCCCCAGGTCAATGTGAAAAACTACCTGCAGCCTCGGCAAATGGGGTACGCCACTCATATTGGTGCAGAAATGATTGCCCACACGACTCGCACCTTCCTCGAAAACAACGAGAAATGCTGCCTCCTAAAATAAGGTTTCAAAAATGCGTTAAACTTGAACAAACGAGGACAACTTTTGACAGAGGTTTCCAAGCACGCCCCGGCTCTCTATCCAATGATGCACCAGGCATATAGCAGGCCGACTCCTCTGATGTTTGGTGAAGTTGATTTCATTAGCCGGTTGTCAGCAAGGAGACGTAGCGGCTCCTCTTGCGTTTAGCCTGCTGTTGCATCAGTACGTCAAACAGGCGACATCCAAGGTCCCTCTGTTTTACCTCGACGATGGGACTCTTCTTGACAACGATCCTTCGGCATTACTCAAAGACATTAAGGATCTCAGAGCGTTCGAGCAATGGAGCGGGATGCAGCTTAACCCATCTTAATGCGAATTATTCCTACAGGGTTTCGAGGACGAAGAGAGATAGCAAGTGATCGCAGAATTTAACAGCAACCTCCCGGGCATCCTTGTAAAGGACCGGTGTGAACTGGACCTGCTGGGTACGGCGGTCTTCCCCGAAATGATCGGCCCGGTACTGGCCGAGAAGGGAGAACAACTCTCCCGACTTTACCAGAGGCTAGGTCATCTCGCTAAACATCAAGCCTACTTTCTGCTTCGGCACTCAATGGGAGTACAAAAGGTCCTGTATGTACTACGGACCTCACCTACTTTCCCTTTGCCGTCAGAAACTTTGGACCTCGACGACCAAGTGAGGAGAGCCTTGGAAAACATCCTTGATCTGACGCTCGATGATAAGGCATGGATGCAGGCAAGCCTATCGGTCCGGCTGGGTGAAATGGGCATTCGCTCGGCCACGGACCTTGCCTTGCCCGCTTTTCTTGCTTTGTCGCATAGCTGCGCCTCTGCAGTGGCCGCTACTACCGGCGGACTCATCAGCCACCAACAAGACGCCATTCGGATCTGGGACGCGCGTCAGTCTGGTCGTCCTTCTGAGGAACAGGTCACTAGGCAGAAGGGGTGGGACCAAATCGCCACCCAGGCTACCCACTTAACTCTTCTATCTGCCTATGAGTTAGATATAGACTGCATTAGACTAAAAGCGGTTTCATCCGACGCTGCCGGACCGTGGCTTGACGTGTTTCCGTCCGAGCTAGTCGGCAGTAAGCTGGCTGATGACCACTTCCGTGCCGCCAGTGGCCTCAGACTTGGCATTGCCATGTTTGAGACAGAGGCATGCCGTGTGGTGGAATGGTGGATGAACGTGGTCTGCACCGACTTAGTTGCACGGGAGATGCACAAACGGCGCTTATACGCGCATCTCCTTGAGGACCACGTTGTAATGGCGTTCGGCCTCGAGTCATCTGGCGTTTGGGGCAAGGATGCACTCAAACTGACAAAGGAGCTTGGGAAGAAGCCAAGATCGACCGCTTTCCTTCGACAGAGAGTGTCATTAGAATTACAGAGAGGCAACGCCAAGATGATGTTGAGTGGTCACCGACACTCAAGCAATAAGAATCATATAAGCAATATTGTAGATATTATATAAGTAATATATTGATAATTGTGATACATGTACATATTGATAAAATAAACCCTTGTTCAAAAAAATTTATTATTATTATTATTATTATTATTATTATTATTAATATTATGTCGGCTATCGTTGACTAGTCAGCGCGGGCGTCGGCCAGACTCACCATCGGGATATACATAAAGGCTTATACGCGCATCTTTTTGAAGGCGTTGTTGTAATAGCGTGTGGTCTCGATTCATCTAGCGTTTGGAGCAGAGATGCACTGCAACTTACAAAAAAGCTTGAGAGGAAGCTCTTTGAGGCCAGAGCGAAGCCAAGCTCACCCGCGTTTTTCCGATAGGGGGTGTCGTTGGAACTACAGAGAGGCAACGCTAAGAAGATGTTAAGTGGTCACTAACACTCGAACAATAAAAATAATAATACAAAGAATATTGTAGAATATATATATATATATATATATATATATATTAGTAACTGTGATACCAGTATATATTAGTAATAAACACTGTTACAAAAAAGAATCTTATTATTATTAATATTAATATGTCTCGCTCTGATCTTTGTTGAGAACGGACGTCCGCTCCGGGCGGTGACGTTTTTTTTGGGGGGGGGTTGAGAAAAATGCTTCATGCACAGTCAGCGCAGATGTCGGCGTCTGGGCGCGAAGAAGCGCGCGGATAATGTGAGGCTCGCCGATGTTATGGGGTTACCCACTACACACCCACAACACCCTAATCCTCGTTTTGGTGTTATTGGTGTCTTGCTTGTGCAGTGGTTCCCCTGTGCTATTGATTTGACGTTGACCTGATGACTTGGTGACTCCACTTGCGTACCGTCCCTGGTTGACAACAGCAGACGACGCGTCGAAGACCTATTGTATCAACTGCAAGAGCCCCACTCGGAAAAGTATGGCTAATGTCCAATCCGCCTTCGCATCTTTGACGCTTGGCGGCGATTGGTTACTCTTCGGGGCTTATTTGAAAAGACGGCGCTTATTATACAAATCGTTAATGATGTTAACGCCGGGAAGAGCGTCCGCAATAGTATTTATCACGTTGGTGTCGTCCGAAACGGGGCTAAGGTGACTCCTACGCAACAGACTCAAGCAGCGACATTCTTCGAAATGATGGTGACTGGGAACATCTCACAGGTCGTTGAATGTGATTCCACAGGCGGCTGTAGCATCTCTCCGGATTTCGCCGATCTTGCCTACAGGCCCTCCCCATGATTCATCTAACGAATCTTGTATAATACTGCCCCGCTGATTGCCACAGCTAATGACAAATAACCCTCCAGCCAGTGGATCTTAAAGATGACAGGACCTAGCGTAGGACTAGCGTCCCCCTTATCAGCCCTTCTGCTTTGTCATTAGCCACTCAACTTGCAGACATTGCTGCTGCTTTGCCCTAAGTTGTTCACCAGTGCCCATGGTGCCGGTGCCGAACACAGCTTCGGTGCGCCAGCAGGCCTCGCCCAGTCCCGGGATGCACTGTTCCGCTGCACCCTTTGCTCGTTTATCTTCACCTCTCACAGGGCCACCTTCAACTAGCACATGGACCACATGCACCTGGCACCCTCGAGAGTCCCACTGGCTAGAGTGGCTCATCAGGAAGTATTGGAGGCCCAGAGCAGACCTGACTGATCTGCTCTGCCCGGCATTGCAGAGCCGATCAGTCAGACGGGCTGACCAACACGTTCCGCCGAAACAGACACGCTTTGCCCTCGCCGACAAGTTTCTCGAGATCTTGAAGAGTGCGGCACAGTCCATTTCTCCGGAAGCATGGACTAGGGCTGTTTTCGGCAGTTGGTCGCAGGGGTTACAAGATGAGCCAGATCAAAAAGAGCCTTGCTACGTTCGACGCGCCTATAGCGATGCCGCCAAACCCAGCTGTCGTCAAGGTCGCACTCTTACCGACAAGTCTAGTGCAACACCCGCTGAGTGCCACCCGAGGCTCGCCGACGTAACCGGTGCCGTGCATATATTGTCTTCAGACATCAGCTTCTTGTCACCCGACGCAGCTAGAGCCCATGTGAAGATGATAAGCATTCTCCTGCCCACCCTGACAACAGCTTTAAGTATCTGTCTCAGCCCGAAAACATCTTTACCTCGGCATGCACTCCTGACGAAGTTATGGTCCAGCTGAAAAACTCCCGCCGGACGGTACGAGACGAAAAAAGAGTAGACGTATCCAACGGCCCAATTCGAGCAGCAGCTATTGCCTTGCCAGTTGGTTATTGTCAAAAGCCAAGGCTGTCGTCCGCGCTACGACCACCTCCTGCATTTAGATGACGCCCTGGTGCACGGCTGTCAAAATTGAGTTCAAGTCCCGATGCTTTGCCTAATTCGCGAGCACGCGCTGAGATTTAAAACGTCGCCCACTTCTATGTAAGACCCACGTCGCTCTGCTTTGCGGACAAACGAGTTACATCCGCGTCCGGTTTCTCACAGAGACATTCAGGTGCACCGCTGTGTTTGAACTGGTTCCTCCAGCTGACCTCTTCTCTCCGGCTCAAAAAGGGCCTCGTCGTATCAAACCTAGATGACCTCATTTTTACCGATCCTGACCCAGACGTGATAATCACGGATCTCTAAACAATACGGGAATCGGCTGCTTTAACAACAATTGACGCTAGTAAGTGTAAATTGTTTCACTTAGGCATTACGGATGATAAAATACAAGGCGCCACCTTGACCTTCACCTCTTCATCGATAGGCTTCCAGACGCCCAGACCTGTCGTGGGGACAGCCTAGAACTCCTTAGCAGCGTTGTCTTCAAAATACTTAGATCACCAAGAACTTCTATTCTGTTCTGCTGCGATGTGTGGAATTATGTCAGAACGTTTCGGTCCATAGCGTTTGGCGCGCTTCCAAGTCCAGCTGCCGGTTAGTCTACAGTGAATTGTTTGAGCCCTCCTCGGCAGTAACTCACATACACGAAGCCATTCAAGAGCGGCAGCTCACTGTTGGCGACTCAGGCCTAGAAGAGAAACATTAGAAAATTTATTTTGCGCAAATCAGAGAGCGTCTCGAAGGTTACCTAGACGCAAACAACCTGTCGTTGATAGTGTCGTTCCGCATCGACCGTCTGTTGTCATCGTCGGGAATTTCAACCTTTACTAGACTGGTTGGCGCAAACAAACGACTCCAACCCGAATTACTTGATTTTGAATCTTAGTGCTCCAAAAATAATGTAGTCAAACCTGTTGGATGCCCTACCTATATAACTTATGTTTATACCGATCTAAACAAACGTGGAAATCTGGAGTAAAGTAAAGCAAAATAAACGTAGCTATTATTGCCACCCATCTAGAGGCTTTTGATTGGCCCACGTTTTCCAGAACTTGCTAGGATATCAACAGAATATATACTAATCTCATCGGTTCTACTCAGTTTCTTCCATCTTTACACGTTTACACCGCATCAAGCAAAGGAGGGGACACTTTAGAATCGTATTGTTAATTTGTCTCCGATAAAGCTATGCAGCATTTAACTGGGCTCCCACGGCTTCGATGTAATGCCAAAGTAATACCGAGCCTGAGGGGGTGGGGAGGAATCCGGGTTTAGTGAGTTTGCGAGTCTCACACTAGTCACGCAGACTGCTAGTGGCGCATGTGTATCATGCATTCCTGAAACCTCAAAAAAAAAAGCATTTAACTGGGACGTTAACACAAATTACTAGAAGGCCTCACGTCTTAACTAAGACAGAAGTTTTATTTAAATACACTTATATCAAATAATTGTGAGACTCTGCCAATTTTTAAATTTTGGATCAGCATTACGCATCTGTACAGCCCGATCACTTCATGTCCCATCGACCCCATTAGCCTCGTACGAAGGTGACGTGCAAAGGTAAAGGTTTGTCCTGCTCTTCTATCGTACGTCTGAAGGATGATTGGCTTGACCACGTTACGCGCGACGCCGTGACCGTCTGCACTGTTAGGACGACGATCCAGCAATGGCGACTCTCCTCTTGACTTCGGAGACACAGACCGTTCAATTGAAAAAAAAAAACAAACAAAAACACGTCTTGAAATATGACATTTTTAATTAAACACTTTTAGAAGGCCGCCATTCAGATTGGATGCCTTCAGGCTCGCCTCTTTGACGCTGCGTCTCATTAACATTTTGGCGAAGGGAAGAGCGCACACGCAAAAGAAGATACAGCCGGTGGGAAGCCATAAACCAAAAACAGCGTTGTCGCTACATCCCTGTTGGCGTCGGTTGTTCTAAAATGCTGCATCTACGCATTATTTGTGCTTCGTTTCTGACAGAAAGTGCTCCGACGAGCCACAAAAGTCTCCGACGACACGGATTACTAGCTTTGCATTACGGCAATTTTTTTCTCGTTTTTTTTCGATCATGGTCGATTTTTAATCCACCCCGGCATTCACCTTGTTTAAATTGGGAACCATGAAAACCAATTTAGGAGTGGTCGGTCTGGGTTTCGAACCCAGACCTCCCGAATGCAAGGCAAGCGCTTTTGCCTCTAAGCCATCTTGCTCGGTAAAAAAAAACTCAACTAGCATAGGCCAGAGCCATACGTACGAACGTCGATTAATTGCTTTTGCAGGCCTGGACGAACGTCAAACCGGCGGACAATTTTCTCGCGTGGAAATTGGCTATACAGCTGCCATCGCTGAGCTAGGCGTGGCGTGGTTACACGCCGTTGCAGGGTGCTATCGATACGACGAGCTGAGTTGATTGCATCAATAATAAATAGCAATTAGCAATTGTGAATGCCTCTATTACCACTAGAGATGTAGCCGGCTAGTTAGAAGCAAAGGTAGTATCAGGTACGGCAGATATCAGACAACGGTAGTGGCTCCATGCGAAGGCAAAGGCAAGTGTCTCTTGTGATATTAAACGTTAGAGGTACGGCTTTCGTCGAGTCATGACGTAAGCATAAAATGAGGCACTGCACACAGGCAGACGAGACTTGACAGAGATTCTGGAATTAGCGGTTTATATGCTATTGCGCGATAGAAAGAAGTGCGAATGTTTACGATATATATATATATATATATATATATATATATATATATATAACCAAAATCTGAGGGCTTTATCGTTGCATAAAAGCAAGAATATTTAAAGTAATATAAATTTATTTTTAGAAGAAGTGGTGATCTTCCTGATTTTTACAGGATGTATGCATATGGGACACAAGTTTTTGGCACTCTTTCACACAAATTAGGGTTAGTTACGTTTATGCGCGCAAAAATGTTGGTTTGTTGCTTTAGTTTGCGGATAGTTGTCGGTCTATCAGCGTATACTTAACTTTTTATAAACCCACAAAAGAAGTCTAAAGGCGTTAAATCGCAAGACCTTGAAGGCCTGCAAATGTCCCCGTTACGCGAGATTGCCCGTCCAGGACACCTCAACCTTAAAAACTGCATTAACTCGCCGGCTAATTGGCTTCTGGCGCTATCTTGCTGGAGCCCGAGTTCACTCCTATCGATTCTGTCTAAATTCGGCCAAGGATAATCGAGTATCATGTTGCAATAATGCTTGCCTGAATGGAATGAAAAAAGTTCGCTCCATCGGCATTGTTCTATACTACTATATCGGCCACAGCGGCGACATTTTCAGGCAAACAAGCAGTTCATAGACATCTTCTGTAAATTGTTTGCACGAGTGCATGAATGCTTCGTTCATTAGGCTATTTATATATAACGGCTGTAAACTTCACGAAAAAGCTTGCCAGAGCATGCCCGTATGAAAAAATTACACAACAATCGCATTTGCTTTAGATTTGGCAATCCCACCCTGTTCTATTTACAAAGAGAACAGACGCCGAAAAGGTAAAGTTGTGTGCGGAATCTCGTTAAACATGCTACCTGATTATTCAACTCTCTCTCTCTCTCTATATATATATATATAAACGCTAGTCACAATATGAAAGAATTAAGTCGACTTTAGAGCAACCGAAAATAATAATAATAATAATAATAATAATAATAATAATTAAAAAAGTACTCGCCTATAAGCGAATTACATATTCACTGGACTAGCTTACTAGAGAAGCGTCAAGTCTTACTGCACCGCCACAGGAGACAGACCTAGGAAGAGCAGGAAATATGACGTCTCACACCTGAGCGAACGGAACCATTATCGCCTTGAGCGTAATTCTGTCCTCTAATCTTTTTCTCCCTCGCTCTCTTTGTGTTTATCAGACCATGCAGACTATATCGTTCGCTAGGCGAATGGTGGAAACAGTTAAGTTTTTGCACCGGGCTAGCTGAAACCTCTCAGCACGAGCCTCCCATATGTGACACTTTATCTCAGACCGGCCGTGTAGGCATAATCGAACCTATTTGTTCGTACAGTTGGCTGGTAGGAGACCATATGCCATTATTGCGTCCTTACCTTTTTGCGTGCTCATATAGGACTTATTTAAATTTTTGCTAGTGAATAGTAGTATATGAATCTGACAGTAACAGGACAACGTTTTACAGTCAAAGAAGTAGAAGAAGCAAATAGAAATCTACCTAAGCAGCATTCCTTCCTACGCATGGTAACGTCTGAGTTTTTTTTCGAACTAAGCGCTAGCTGCCCAAGCACATGGTGGCAGCAGTAGCGGAAGCTAATTAGCTCGTTAATGAGAAGTTGTAATAATGCCGAGTGCACAGACAAGCATGGCTGTCATATTCAGTCAGTGTTTATACCTACAAAAATGAAGACCACTGTTGTTCGTTGCTAGAAAAATGATATGATATATATATACACATATATATATATATATATATATATATATATATATATATATATATATATATAGATTAGATGTCTCAACATGACCAAGCCTGCATTGAAGATAAATATATATATATATATATATATATATATATATACCCTTCTCTCTTCAATACGACTATTTCGCTCTCACTAGCTAACGTTCTGGGAGGATGACTTTTAACACGCTTTATAGCTGTGCAGTATTTTCCCTCGAATCCGTAGGTATGCCTCACATTTGTATAACTTCGTCCGCTCAGCCACATCTATATAACAACTGTAATTTCACGAGCATTCCTAAGAAGGTTGTTAAAAATTCTAGACCATCCATTCACCCTCCCTTGCCGGGAGGCATATTTTCCATGCATCGAGGGCCGGAAATGTTGAGATAATTAGGGTTTCCCCAACGGTTCTTGTGGCAGCATGGCTTTCCCGGACATTCTGCGTCGATGTCGATCATTTTGATCTCATATGATCGGATAAATTGACGATATGCTGATATAAGGGTAACCCGTATTGCCACTTGGTTGTCTCAAAAAAGTGGGCTGTCCTCTAGCAGGTAGACAAGGCGATTAAGCGCCGAGCTGCGTTAAAGAGCACACGTTTTACCCTAGGAATAACAAATATTTTTGCATAGACTATGTGGGACATGTGCACCACGGTACTTGGCCAACATTTTATTATTCTGTTTTACGTTCTGATCTCCAATTTGACCTTAGTGAAATGAATAAGCAAATGCTGCAAACATTTGTTGTAAGTAAAGTCTTACACACTTTAAAGCGCACGATTTGTTTATTCGACTAGGCAACTCGTCTGCGAGAGGTGCAAACAGTGACGGGCTCTGTTGGACGAAACCCTTTGTTTGCTCCAACAATGGGTGTTTGGCAGCACCGTCATTGCTAAGTATGTTTGTAGCTTGTAATATCCCAAAATGACGGCAAATAAATGTTCGTCACTTTCATCTTGTTAATGTTGTCACTGCAGTGCGAATACTGCAGTCAAAACATTAAAAAAATACGGGACAGGCTAAAATGTAGATCGTTATGATCGAGATCCATGCTGCTTCTTTAGAAGCGCGCCGTGATGGCTGACGAAGTTACATGGTCTACTCGCAAGTAGATTAGCTTACGGGCTATACGTGTATATGTCGCTATTTGCAATATTTCTCCGCGAGGTAGGCTTTGTCAGTTCTCCGTTGTCTTTTGGGATAAGGAACCTTAGACATGCTCGACTCCTGGACAGTATCTCCTCGGCCTGCCAGCATGCGTTAAACAACACAGTACGGCATGGGACAAGTGCTACTGCCATTTGCAAACGTTGGTTTCATATTTGGGTAAATTATAAGCTCCTGTGCGTTTTTTGAACTAATTACTACTCGTTTCTTCTTAATCTGAGGCATTTTCTTCTGAAAGTTACGCCCGTAGCACAAATCCCTCCGAAAATAGATGTTTCATGTGGCCGAAAACTCTCTTTTTTGGCACCTGCTTTACGTTGCTTTCCAGTGAGCTCCAAGCGACGTCGGCGCAGCCCGGTGTATTTGTGCACGTAGATAATGCATTGGCTGAGGGGACAGCCCAAGAGTGGACTGCGAAGTTCAACGGTGGCAAGTGCGGAGTTGACGATGCTCCTCATTCCAAAATACCATCCACGTTCAATGAGGACCGCGTTCAACGACCTTTTTGAAGGAGAGCCAGCACACAATTCTTCAGTACCTTTACACACGGGGCTTACTCAATGATTCGGCGTTTGAGTGTCCTGTAAGCTGACTTTAGCCAACAAAACATATCAGTTCAGTGTTGCTACTCCACACCTTGCCCGGCACCAGGCAAGACGTGGCCACAGTAAGTACAATACTTTTGTGCAGAATCATCACTGCAGCCAAGGTGTGGCATCTCTGCGATAACACAGATGACTAAAAAATGAGTGGCTCCAGGAGGTAAACCTCAATACATAAATTTAATGCCTCATATATTATCTCGTATGTATTAATGTCTCGTATGTAACATAAAAAGTTATTTAATAAAATAAATATATTTGGAATTTCCATGTCTTGTATACTAGGATATGTTTACAAAACGCAGCACGGTTGCATCTCAACATGATTCAGTTGGATGAATTCTCTTCTCCCACAGGAAAGACCCGACCGTCAAGGCTATGTCATCGCGCTCAATGATAACGCCTGACCTCACCTGTGTTAAAAATCTTCGGCAACACTGATGTTCATCTCAAGCGAATTCCTTCAGAGCTCATCCTTCTCAGACGATTCACAAACGTGATGGCAAGCTTCTGTAAAGGAGTGCTGTATGCGCGATTTCCCACTTACGTCGGCCACGCTTTTCGACGTATTTATTATAGAGATTATGTGCAAAAAAGGAAACCTATAGGACACTGGCTATTTTACACTTCAAGCTTATCCGCGTTTAAAAATTTGGTACTGCAGATTGGCAGTTGTGAAACTGTGATGTCGTATATATATATATATATATATATATATATATATATAGGTCAAGGGCTAGGATGCAAGAACGGAGAGACAGAAGTCTTTCTGGCGGGCGCTAACTAAGCGGTCGAAGTGCCTATTCATTATTAATCACATCGTAACTCTTTATCGAGTATCATGAGTATTTGCCAGAAAAGCGTTTAGCGGGGAGCTGGCAATTCTACGCTGTGCCGATCGGAAGGTGCGATCAAACACGCTTCTAGAATTCACGAAGAGATATTGCATCGAACGCATTCTTATCCTGCTATCTAGTCCTCGATGTCCCATCTAATTATATAAATCGTTCTAGAACGCCTTGTTTGTCCTATTTACTAAATATATATAATTGAGCATATAGTGTGTGAGCCGGGCTATGTGCGGACACCAGATAGACAACTTCTATTCTTCCTCAGCAAATGTATTCTATTATTAGTGTACACGAGACCGAGGGAAGAAGCTGGTTGGTGATTTTGATGCAGAGAGTCGCGAATTCGATTCCAGCACGAGGGCAAAACTTTCAAAGGGATCTTTTTTAATATTTGCAAATTTGGCTTAAAGTTACAATACATAAAACATAGCTATGTTGTAAGCTATCTATTCAATTGTGTAGTGTTTTCAACTACAAGTTTACTAGACCAGTCTCAAATACACTGAAAAAAAATTCTACTAAGAATACAAATCTATTCTCAGTGTCGTGAGACTATCAATTGCGTATACATGTGCCAGAATATGGCGCATCATTATGTATATGCTTGTTTTAAGAGGCCAACGCAAACCAATTATTTTGATTACTCATTAAAATGTGATTTCTGAATTTAAACCTTTTCTCAGGTGTTGTCGACTATTCGCACAGCATTAGGCACTCTTATGGCACTCTTAAGGGGGGCCTACATATCCTTAGATAGGTGTGGTGAGTACACAGGAACTCAGCCGTGATTTTGTATATATATATATATATAAAAAAAATTGGGAAGGTTGAACGTCCGGGGGGATGGGACTGCTTTTCGCAGACGGACCCCCATAAATGCAAATGTGCAACGGTGGGGCTCGAACCCGCGCACCTATGTGTCTCCTCCGGTCGCACCACGCCACCAGGCTCGACATATATATATATATATATATATAGCATAACTTAAGTAAGTAACAACAAATCAAAACTCATTAAATTGGTAGATCACTATTAATTAAGTGCCTTTGAAAGCATCTATGCACACTCAAGCAATCTCCTACTTTTCGATACGATGCGCGGCGTGAGGATTTCTGATGTTGACTGAAAACAGTTGCATGTGGAATCAAGTAAAGCCGATGCTAGGTTTTCTTGTGCTTCCTTAAAGCAACGATACATTTGTCTTTTCATCCGTCATTGCAGTTTATTGACAGTGGTCACTATGAAAAAGTCAGTAAAATTATTTGCCGAAAAAATGAAGGCAACAGTGCGCGTGCACTCAGTTTAGTGGGAGTATCTGCTTGATCCAAATATATTCTGTACCATTAGGTCAGAAAGTCACCTACTAGATTGGCTTAGACTGACTATTTTGCTGACCAATTGCAAAGCCGAATAATACCCCACTGCAGATCGTGATCGCGGCATGTTTCAGACTGTACATACATGCCAATCGAGTAGAATTGTTTGGCCAAAATCTTTCAGTAAGAATGCCGACGCTAAGCCTGTTTGAATTCTTTTTGAGGACTATAATTCCATAATTTTTAACGTGGTAGCAGATATAATGGCCCCAATAAGCATGTGTATAAAGTAATTATTCTACACCAACTGCCCCATATATATGTGCGCGAAAAAAATGTATATATGTTGTAAACAAAGTTGAATGTGTGCATATATACACAAACATACATTAGTTAACATGTATGTGTGTGTTTTCACTTAAAACGTTTAATGTATAAAATATATCCGTAGCGCTGATTTAGTGATCAAGAGCGCCACGTGAGATACTGGCCACGTTCCGCTCTCGATCACTAAATTATATGCTTTCATATATATATATATTATATATAGGATTTTATTTTGCGACTATACCCTTATCGCATAGAGTTACGATTAGAACAGAGTCGATTCGGAATCGATAGCAGTCGCCTATCCGTGCAACTATAAGTCTTCACGGTTCTCTAATGTACCGCGACAATATGATTTTGTTACCACATAATATTTATCGTATGCCTTGTATACGAGTATATATATATACTCGCTGAGCTGCCAGACTCCTGTGAGTTAGGCCCCGCAAAATTTTAGCTTTTAGGCCGTGCCTTGACCGTGTGCTTCTTGGCACTGGTGGCACTGTAGGATTCCTTTTTGCATTCCTACGTCCTGCCACCACGTGAACTGCGCGTCCATTTCATCACCTACTCGCACGCCGCTCATGCGGGGGTGCACTGCTATCCACCAGGAAGTGTCATGGTAATCTGGGAAGGGCGCTATGCTCTCAAGCAGGCTGCGACGAAGCTGAAAGATGATGATGATAGGGAGAGGTGGACAACGGCTGCTTTTGACAAGTCCGGGAAATCCACATCTTCAAGGAGTACTCTCAGCACTGTTACTAGTGACAAGGCAACTCCGGTAGTACCCAGTAAATCGTCGGATGCAGAGTTGGCCGTGGATAGATAGAAGGGAGGTCCTCTCGCCTTCGGTCGGAAGGGATTCTTTCTGTCAAAGGCTACTTCACGTAAGATCCCAGTCGCGAATGGGGCGAATATATTTTCCCCGGTGAAACCTACCCTGAAGGTTCCAAGAGCAGTGTGTCCAACAGCAGCTCGTTGTCTAAAAGCTGTGTAAAAGCTAACGGCGATTACAGCATTTTCAAATTGGAGTTAGGTAAAATTATAATGGTCAGTCTGAATCATATACATCCGTGTGCGTTTAAATATTAGTTAGGTAAAAATAGTAACCATCATTCTAAATTGTATAAATCCTTGTGAAGCCCCGAGCATTAATAAGCGCGACTTGTGGCAGGACGTACGGTCACTCGGTTGTGTCTTGGCCTTCACGCACTTAAATGCGGTTACGGATGGCTTCTGAAAAGAAAATCAGTTTTCACTGCCTGTTTACAACCTAATAATTGGTATACAAAGCGATTCCTTGCCGTGCGCGGCACGTAGGAAACACGTTTCATATATGTTTTGAAGTGCTTGGCTAGCTGCGCAGAAGCTGCCGCCGAAAGATGGCAAATTTTGCGCTTTGCGCCTTTCTAAGGCTATACCTTAACATTGGTACAACCTATAACTCAATGAGGCGCACTGCCACACTCAATATTCAAAAGCCTCTCACCTCTATGTGAATAGAGGCAATATACGTCCAACATCTGTCGCCGATGTGCTGCGTAAACGGTTGTTCCTATATAGAGTACTGTCAGACACAAATACTCAAAGAAGTTGTTAAACTCCAGCGGTTGGCCATAGTAGGGTGTTACGTCTACTGCAGCCAATCGACCCACGGCGAAACTTAATGGCTTTCGTCTTCCGCGATTTTATTTGCAGGTCCATACGATGGAGGTAAGTTTCTAAAGTGCCGACAACTCGAGAAACTGCGCCACGGTCGTGCTGGACCACTACTATGTCATACGAGATAGCTGTGCGATGAGTAAGGAAAGAGCCAGGTAACTTAGAGGGTCCCCTTGAAGGGTCCCCACGTTTTGAGCTGCAAGGTGCCATTGCCCCGTATGCGTACTTCAACAAAGAGTCTGGATAGCACTCGTCGAAGAGATACCCCTATAGAAATATAGAACGTACCTGTTGTCGCCGTTTTTGCCAGAGTACGCCTGGCCTCCCGCCAAGTCTGGACTATGTGTTTCCTGCTGAGTAGTTGGACAAACAGATTAAACAGCTTTGCTGCTAAAATATCGAACGACTCAATCCAGTGTTTGTAATAGTATCCAAGAGAAATATCAATTGGACATAGGGTACGTTACGTTATGACAAATCGTATTCCGCTACTGTGCAGTTGAAGTACATACATGGCACGCTTACATGGCAGCCGCGGCAGACACGTGATGCTATAAGCCATCATTTTTTTATATCGCCGTACGTCGCTAGCTATTTTTGTGCATAACAAAGCAAATTTACATTGAAGCTGTCCACGAGAGGCAACTCAAACACTGTAGAATTTGGTACATAGCCTAATGGTACCTTGGCATCTTGCAATTATATAAGCTAATTGTATTTAATAAAAAAGGAAGTGTACACGCTTGGTTTAGAACGTACGGCTTGCTCGACCCTCTCCCCGCTCCCCCTCGCCCGCCTTTAGAAGACGACGAATTGAGATTTGTCGCGGTTCGGCACGCGGTTGGCTGATGACACATTTGATTTATTCTGTCGTTTCCATTGTATCCAGACATGCAATCAATTGTCTCCGCTCGGTGACGTTTTTTTGTCAGCGTCGTTGGGGTAGGATCTGCCTAGCCTACTCAGCCGCTGGGGGGTTAGCTGGCTCACGGGACCTCTGGCTGCGTGGTGCGTCACGTGAAGAAGTTCGTCATCGACGAGTGGACGACCTTCGAGAGAGTGTCGGTAGTGGCAGTAGCTATATAGGTCAATGTGCAACCCAGCCGTGCGTGGGGTCAACTTGCTTTGCGGCTAAGTCGGCACCGGGGCGGCGACTATTACTGTGACCACCACTACTGCGGCCTCAACCTCTGCTGGCGCCTAATCATATACAGCACCCCCATCCTACACTAAGGCAGTTCGTCCTTCGCCAAGTGAGGCCTTCAATGAAGACCATGGCTCATGTAAGCAGGCCCCTCGGTGTCGTTTGTCGTGCTCATAGTATTGAGTGCGCCACCGCGCTGATCGCAGACCGTCGGCATGGAAACTTGCACGCGGCGCTAGAGCGATTTAGGACTTGACACACGTTGGCCTAGAAATGACAGCCGTGCCGCTTCTTCTTCTCAGCTGTAGTGTATGTCTAAGCGGTGTGCAGCGCGTTATTCTAGCTAGTCGAGAGCTCGTAACTGGCATATTTTTGCGGGCGGAGCTTGTCCGTGTAATTATAATTGACAAGTCAGCGAGTCGTGTTTATCCGACTCGATTTTTTTTGTTTCTTACAGCTCTGAAATCTGATTCTCTTTGCGACTAATTTGTTTTTTTTTTTCGTGCACAGTTCTTAGCATAGCCTACGGTAGTAAGCATTGTATGGTCAAATATGTCTGTAGCGAAATGGTATGTTGTCCATGTGTGAAGAAAAGGAAGAGAAGAAAAGAGGAGACACATTTTAGCTTGAGCAATATCGTATATATATATGTATATATATATATATATATATATATATATACTATATATATATATATATAAGTATATATATATATATATATATATATATATATATATATATATATATATATATATACGTATATATATATATATATATATCTATCTATATATATATATGAATGTATATATATATTTACATATATGTGTACTATTGCCGTTAAGCAATAACGTTCTGGCGTAGCGTAGGTGGTAGACCTGACAGCAATTGACCGAGGGAGACGTTTGCCCATTGCTTTTTGGTGAAAGAGGATTAGCCACAGCTGGAACCTGCCGCTGTCTCTGACAGTGCCTATTTGAGGCTTAAGTGGTCCGACATTGTCTAATTTAGACCCAATATTTTTCTCCGGTGACATTGCCGTTGCAAATGTCACCTGGCGTGCACAACACGTCGGTTAATTGGCAGAGAACACGCACCGTAAATCCTATGTTTCACTCTTGTATGTGCTCTCTCCTTATTTAGATTTACTTTCTGCAATAGCGTGTAATATGATAGAGAATATGTCATAACAATGTTAATTATATGGTGGATATTTCTTTGCCGACTTCAAAATTATATATATATATATATGAGCTTAGGAATTTAAATATTGAAAGCCGTGATTTAGTCAGGACAAGCCGAACTATAATTTTAGTTGGAGAATATATATATATATATACACATACATATAATATATCATATTTATGGTTATAACGCACTTAGAGCCGGTTACGCCGCGACCTTACCCGACCTTGAAGCAACAAAATGAACAAACAGACGCCGAATGGACTAAAGCCCGTAGCTTTAACCTAAGCGCTTTCGAGACTCTGGGATTGTATATTTATAGCCAGGCCTTTTGACCGAAAGACTACTTTCGAAATTGGACGAGCGATTGAAAGCACTGGGCATTGACGTTCAACGGGGTAACGCGATCTCGACTATAGATTCGCTTGCAGGCTGGTACAGGTTTGGATTGTACTAGATTGAAGATGAACATATTCATTCAGACAGAATTGTCATGTTTATGTTAGGAACAAACCTTTTGAATAGATAAACATATATATATATATATATATATATATATATATATAATGACAACGTGGTTTCTTATCGCAACTGCATCTTACAATGCTTGAGTTCTCGCAAAAATAATAATGTGATATGAAGGCGATGGATAATAATAGATTTATAAAGTAAAAATTATATGTAACAATCGTATGTAACATCACAAGTCACAGATTCACCACAGATTGTGTCTTTTATATATATATATATATATATATATATATATATTGTAATTAGTATTTATTGGGACAAAAGGGATGAAAAAGAAGACGTGGACCTTTTATTCGTGTTAACACCCGCAATGAATGACACCGCATGGAAACCTCTTAACCCGTCTCTAGCCCGTCATGGTATTATTCGGTTTACGGTTTC
The DNA here is from genome assembly GCA_003439945.1 of Dermanyssus gallinae. Lineage (NCBI taxonomy): Eukaryota > Metazoa > Arthropoda > Arachnida > Mesostigmata > Dermanyssidae > Dermanyssus > Dermanyssus gallinae. The sequence continues at coordinate 150,954 of QVRM01003866.1, read as the reverse complement.
CATCATAATATGTCCAAACCACCCTTAATCACATTACAGCTGAAGTGAACATCTGAAGGTATGTTGATAAGTAGCCCTAGTATTAGAAATACGAATATACACGCGTGGACTAATGCCGTATATGTGATCATTTCATTCCGACCACCCCATAGAGTTTTTGCGAGTGCTCCGCTCCCATCGAGAGTGGTAGCAGTAGCGTACCGTCTTTAGCGCAAACGCAACCACTAGCCCTCGACACAACTTTTTAGCGCGGAGCTTCAGGCTATCAATCTGCGACAGCCTCAATTTTTCGGGCGAGATATTTTCAACTTAGTGTTTCTGAGCATCTGGTGTAGGTTGCAACTGTGTAGACGGCCGACACGTGCGACAATTCGAACACCGCTACATAGAATCGAATAGAAAGCTCCTCTATTCATATAATAAAAAGTAAGGAATGACTGCTCGCAGGCGGGACCTGTGCAGTTGTCCTGTTGTGAAAATCTCCTGGCCACGAGCCAGGCAAACATATTATTTATGTGCTCCGCGTTCTTGCAACGCATCTGGCCGCATACGTGATTTGGCTTCTGCGATTGTTCGGCCTTACTTCAAAGAAATGATCAATAAGACTTGCGCCCATTAGTTGAGATTAAAGCCGTTTGTCATTTTTCCTTAGTGTGGGCTCCATTAAGTGCGGTAGTACAATGTCGTTCGTGTCGAGGTCACTTGTCCTCTGACTCTTTAAAAATGTCCTTTGTACACCTCCAATCGTACCTGTGTATTTACACAAATATGGATGCCACACGTTTGGATAACATTATCGATGTGTACAAACGAAGATACACCTTCCTTGGCAATGAAATAGCGGAACAACATAATTACAAGTTTGGATGCTGCTTTGACTAGTTCTTTGATATGTGCGGAGAAGGTGAGATACGCCGGTCCAAGATGCCGCTTCACGTTGGCAGTGTTGATAATTTGAGTAAATTATTTAGCTCGGAGAAGCCGTGGTTTACAACGAGACATTTGCGAACGGACACTGCATGCCATTGTTAACGCACCACCGGCTGGCACCGCTCACCACGGACTGCAATCCGGTGCGCTCCGATGAGGAATCAAGTGCACGAAACATTTTAAGATCGTCTGCGTACAAAATATATTTAACAGTCGATTGTATATAGAGTTTTATATCTAAGACAAATATTATGTACAAAAGCGTAGAGACGCAGCTCCCGTGCGGCACGCCAGACGATGCCGGGTGCCGGCTGCTTAAGGCGTCTCCTGACTTGACTGGGAAATTCGAATTCGACAAGCAAATTCGAATTATCGCCACGTATATACAACAAATTGAAAAACCGCTACGTGCAGTAACTCAAATATTGCCATGCGCGACAACTTGCGAGTAGACACGCGGGACAGGACGGGAATATTAAAGCACAGACTCGGAATTTGCATTTGATAGATTTGATTGAAGGAGCTACAACCTCTGCTCAGGTCCTAAGGGATACCGCGGCCAGTCTCTGCAGCTTCCTTAGGACAAGAGGCAGCGAGGCAGTGGCCGTTCCGGCAATCGCTGAAACCACGCTTATCATGATAGATAAGGCTCTCGCAGGGACACCTCGACTGCGTTACGCGCCAAAAAGCCTCCGAATCTTGACACCGTCTCCTAACTTCAGTAGTCAATTTCATCATGCTATATGCCGACCCCTATATTTAGAAGCGCAGTACTATCAGGGTTACTTCACGCCGTTGCCTCAGCAATACGCAACGACCTATGGTGCTCAACACCGCACAAACGAGTCGCACGATGTACACAGCAGTCATACAATTCGTTTCTAGAGAGATTCCTTGGGACTTCCGTGTCAAGGAGTTTTTTCTAGTGTTAAGCCTTTTAATAAAAACAAAAAAAATAGTAAAGCCTCAAACATGACTCGCTTACCTACGAACCCGCACAACTGCTTATGGGCTATGGTGGCTACTCTAAGCAAAACCTACGGCATTGGAAAAGCTGACTCCCCCTATATGCCGTATGTGTGCAACTCTGTGATAGTGTTGTTACGCACGCTTTGCCCTTTTTCAATACTAAGCAAGAGTTACTCCTTTGAAGCCAAGATTTGAAAGTTTCCTGATATCTCAGGGCCTTGTAGAGGGGCTCATTAACGAACATAAGTCTTGGCTTATAAAATAAAATTTCCCACAATTTAACTCAGAAGTGAAAATGACAGCCGCACAAAGTCGACTAGCCTGGCAAGAGAGTAGATTGCAAGTGGCCAGGTGAATTAACCTCAGAAGACAGTACTGGGGTTACCCCGTCAAGGGGAAAGAAGAGGATGACTGGATTTTAGTGGGTATGATAGGCGCACACGGTCGTGCTTTAATAATTACGCCCGGTGTGCACAAAATTAAACATGTGCATACACACATCCTAACTATTTTAACTAATACGTGATTTGTGTGAAAAGATTGAATTAAATTATATTTATTTCACTCAGATTGAGTATAATATACATTCTTAGATGTTTCTTCATAACACTCTATCTTCATCACGCTTTCGGCGAGAGAAGTACTGCAACGATTTTTTGTCCAGCGCTGTGCATTCCACTGCATGGTACTTAGCACACCTCTGCAGACAGAACCGGCAGGTGCACAACTCGTACTCCTCGTGAAAGGCTGCGTTTAAACATACCCATGCACTTTGTACCTGGTGTATACGTGGCGACTGTCACATGCAGGACCAGACCAAAGATGCACGGCATTGAAAACGTCCGAACCACCGACCTCCCGAATTTGTGTGAAAATAAGATTCTTCTAATTAGTGGGTTGTTTCGACAATATGTGCGCTATTTTTAAACTCTTATTTTAATTACTAAGATTCTGCTATAGAGTGCTTGCGAGATACAGTTGTCGTTTATATTATATATGAATATGCTCAATGCAGTGACTACCAAATTGGTAGTTTTAGCAGTAAAGTTGCACCGGCACGCTGTACTATTTGAGGGTGTTAAGGCGCAACGTGATTAATCTCAGAACCCGCCAATTTCGATCTCAAAGGTTTATAAATTGTGATTTCGGTATGGAAGGTGAACCAAACTCTAGAGTTACCCGATTAAAGAAAAGGTGTTGAACGCCCAAAAATGCAGCTAAATAATACTTCCCGAACGTTTAGTGAGAAACTTAAACTAGCAGGTGTAGCCATTTAAATAAACATTTCAAAGCTCTTCTAAGAAGAACATACCGCCTTTGCTTGCTGTTTCTGCTATGCCTTGCAAAGGTTTTAGCGCAGGCGCAGGTACACTTTTAAATAGTTTGGTTACCTATGATGATAAACAAGTCTTTGTCCTTTACGAGAACAAAATCAACAACGCTACTAGTCGTATGCCTCAAGCTTTTCCCACATTCAACCGAAGTAATGCATCTATAGGAAAAATGCATCGCTGTGCTGCTGGTGGAATACAAAATACAACTTGTTTGGACAAATACAGACGCTTATAAGAAGCCTTTTCTGCCAGCAACTAAAGCCATTTTAACAAAAACTGGTTAAACGCGCCCACAACTCGTGAACTAGAAAGACGTTTTTTTAGCCAAACTTAAGCATTTTTTACGTAGGTTTAACAACCCTGCAAAACTACGAGAGATAGGTTGATAATTTATTGAGAATTTGAGCCGTGTTGCCTTAATACGTATTCAGATCAAAGCAAAACGATTGAATAGAATAACAAAATTCTTCAAACAAGAAATAGTTTCCAAAATGGGAATAAAGAACAATTTGGCGGCCGGCAGAGTGCCATTGAAAATAAAGAAAAGTATTTCGGTGAGTAAAACGATATAACAAATGTGTAATTGTAAAACGTTTGTAGTGTTATTTATAACTATTTAAGAACGAGTTTTACTAAATTAATTATCTAGTATACATGAAGGATATTCATTTTGGGTTATTTATCTAAAAGTTTTGCTAAAAGAGTCGACGTTCGAAAAAATGCTCCTTCGCCTCCTTAAGTGAAGATGAAGATTAGGCACATAAAAGTAAAGTTTTTGTATCAAGAATACTGTGGGGAGTTTATTTCAACTGTGAAAATAGGCCCTTAGTGTATTAACACTGTATTGTCTCATGAAGACGTGATAACGCGTAATAACAATTTCATTATGGAACTGTGTTGAAGGAATATTCGAGCAAACGCCCGGCCGGTTTCTTTCAGACCACCTTAAGACGTTTGTTACGGCTTTGTAGTTAAACAGGCCGTCGACGCCAATGCTTTTGTTGTTTTTACGAGCCTAGGAGACTGAGCGCGGGCACCTGAGGCAAGCGCGGCTTTCAGAGCACTGCTTCGAATTACCTTATTTTTTTGCAGAATCGTCCTATACGTGTTTCCCCACACAAATTACTAATAGTTCAGTGTAAGGAAAAAGATTTAACGAATTGCCTGTTTGCATGCACTTATTATTAGTCCACGGGTGGGAACTTTAGCTGCGCGTTGTCGAGAAGCCGGCGCAACCGCCATACGCCCATTAGAACCTACAAGATCTGCTAAAAAACATCACTTCGTGTCAGATTCGCGCTTGTGCTTGAATGAAAACGCGTTTACAGAGACGGCTGTTCACAGGAGGCAGTTGCCAGTGAAATCTATGTAGACACGGTAGAAACTTGCGCCTAGCGACGACAACGGTAAATACGTTCATGGAAAGATTTGCGGATTTTTGCTGGAAACAAAAAAAACACTCGGAGCGTTATTCTAACGGTTTGTAAGCTGAATTGATTTTGCACCCTTACAAGATTTCGACGACTCAAAAGCGAACGCCTGCTGGCCCTTAATATCGCAACAGATTCGCTAAGATTACGGCGCGCTACAAGAAGCGGGATGATATATTATACGACAAAACCTTCGCTTCGTGAATAGGCAAAACTTGTATCTGTATTTAGGACATCGATTGTCCACATTGTCCGCTGAAATCAATGTTTCGTGCGGATCTTTGAGCTGGTCTTATCAGCCCTTACTTCCCATACGACGGATTTGATGTGTACGACATGTGGCTTTAACTAATGGCTCCACGAGTCACACGGTGGGCACAACGATCAAGCCGCTCTGCATAAAATATCAGCGCTGTTTTATCATATATGGTGACATTGGCTGGCCGGCCAGATCTTGATGGATTTGAACCCTTGGATTTTCTTTTATTTGATTTTCAAAAGACCGCGTCTACAGGGTTGTCCCAAACCGAGCAAGATTGCTTAGTGGCAAAGCCTTTGCCTTGCATTCGGGAGGACTGGGTTCGAGACCCAGACCGGTCACTCTTAAATTTGCTTGCATGGTTTCCAATTTAGACAAGGTAAATGCCGGAGTGGATAAAAATTAGCCATAACATTAAAGAACCGTACACGGGCATTAGCCTTACAGAAATCTAAAAAAAATCCTTAGTTGAAAGACCTTATTTATGAATCTATTGCCGAGTAGACTTTTTGCTTTACCGTGAAAAGCGACAATAACGAAGAAATAATTTAGAGTTTCTTTTTTACAGCAAGATACCAGTGCTCCGCTGCCCATCGTTTACTTTGTGCCTTCTGTCTTGCAGGTATAAGGTTCCACAGTCGTGAGTACAAAGAGTTTTTAAGGGAGATCGCAGGACGGCAGATGTCATCTCCATATGTGAGAGAACGCGGATTACGCGTTGCGAATGCCATAGACTGAAATATAACAAATAGCATACAAATCTAATATATATAATTTATATTTATTAAAATGACATTGAAGTGTTACAATAGCATACAATAGAACGGCATCAAACACTTTACGGTTGCTTTCGTTTGGAAATAAATTTAATAAGGTAAATCATTCTGCTGGGAGTGCCGCGGAAGTATTCCCAAATGTGAGCGGATAAATGGTAAAGCAACGCCCTTGCTTGAGTATTAATGCTCTTAAAAGTGACCTTCTTTCTCAGAAAGACTGTTTGGGGTGCTACAGACGATGAAGAAGGTTATCGGGGTCGATGGATGAAAGTTGTCAATCGTGATTTTTTAAAGCTCGTGACACAACACAAAATTGCAACGATATTATAATCTGCCAAGAAAAAAACAAGAACAATAGCTTGGACTGTAGATCGTTCGTCTCGCTAGATCGAATATTACTCTAAATACGTCAAGTAAGTGACACAGTTTACGTTTATCCTTGCTCCTGCCGCAAGTTCCTTTTCTTGGGTCCTGTTAAATAACGCTTCTTTTCTTGAGTCCCAAAAGTGAACGCTCTAAGGGCCACCCCCTGTTGACTTTCACCTGGTCCGTCCATCAGGTGGACGTGTTCGTGTTCTCGTCCGCAGTGCATGTCTCTTTACCCGCTGCTGTCGTCAAAGCTTCGTTTGGCCCTGAGAACATGTATAGACCCACGTAGCTAGCTGCCAGACCCATCGGCGGTCTTTGCACTTTTTCGCCCGGTGGGACGGTCGCTAAAGTGTTCAAACTATATATAATGAACTGTATTGTAATTATGTAACATCTTGAAATGCAATGTTATTGCGAAATAAACAAATATCTATCTAACATGTATAGACCTACTTCTTCCTGCTCTGACCACAAGCTTTCCACTACCACCGCTATCTCCATCCGGCGGAGAGTTTCCAAGTTACGGGTTTCAGCACCGTTGCTGCTTTTCCGTTAAGTTGTTAGCCGCGCTCCCCTTTACATACGGCCAAAGGCATACTTAAAATCGAGTAGTCGTAAGATAGTTGACGGCGATAGCTTTTAAGGGTACTTAATCGCGTAAATAGCAGACACAGCTAGTCCCTTTCTTAAACATGTCGACTTAATGACGCTCCATTCTAGGTTGGCTACAGAACGAGATATGAAGAGTGAAAAACGAATTCCATCACTTCTCTTCATGGCCTAAAATTAACTTGAACCACAGTTTGTTCACTACGATAGAACTTCATAGCTTAAGTTTTTATAGTATTGATTTAACTTCTCCCCAAGCATCGCATGGGAGAGCGTGAACGACGACAAAGCAAAGTTGTGGGTTCAGGTTATCACCCTAAGTCACACCCGGCGTCGAGTCGAAACTATGATGCTCGGTTACTGTAATACGATTTTTCATCAAAATGACAGCGAACAGACACAGGACGCGTAAAGGGAAACCTAGAGCCGCTAGTTCCTAATCGCCGTGTCTCGCAGCGCGATGTCCGAAGCCTATATGTCACGTCATCAATGTAGACTAGACACAGATATCTTGATGTCTGACGACAATCTCGCAAACGGTGTGCGTTGACTTACCGCATCAGAATCTCCGGCAGCATATTTTGGGGTTCAAGGTAGTTGCCGATGGGTATTGATAAGACCGTGTAAAGACAGCTTTTGCTAGCAGTTTCTCTCCACGAGGATACTTCGACGAAATTGCCCCTTCTTTTAGGTAGCACTGCAAGACTTTAGCTCCTCCAGCTATTAGAAATCGTACCGTACTACTTTAATCATCTGTTAAATAGGTTGACAAAGGGCTGACTTTGCTTGTGGTGCTCTTCCTTTTTAACTTAGATCCAGGGTTTTACTATCTATCAGGCATGATATGCAGTTTGACACTTCCTCCGGAAAAAAAACTGCTTGTCATAATTTTCCTAAGAATCACATCCTACTTCAGATTAGACACCGTAAAAGATTAGCACGTCTTTCGGGGTTGTGTTTGTTGGCGCAAACATATTTTTAAAGTGTTGCATTAAATGAAGCGACAGGCAACGTTTTGAGTTGTGGACTCGTGTTTCTTGAGGCTCAGGAGGCTTCCCAGTTTTGTTCAGTATCCAGGGTGACAGGTAGTAGATTCGGTTAGTAGTTGCTGTAATCCGGGGTTGATTGAGGGACATCTCAGTTACATAGTTAGTCAGCGAAGGCTCCTCTCGCTCAGGACTAGCCGGCGTGCGGCCTTTTTTTTCTATATCAGACGCTTTCACAATTGCTAACGTGAATTAACAAAGCAATGTTTAGGAAGGCATACGCACTAGGAGGACGAACGAGCTGTCTTAACAAGTTAGTCTCTGTGTTTTGCAGTGAAAGCCATTGCTCTCGCAGTAAATCTAAATCTCTGAGCTGTAGTTAAGCAGCATATTTAAAGTTTGTATATGTACAAGAAGAGCACCTGAGGCCTTTGATCAAACGTTTCCAACGCTCTTACGCTCGGGCTTTCACAAATGCGTACTAAGCGTATACTGAAGAAGATATACTGTTGTTGTTGCTGTTGATGTTGTTGTCCTATAAGAAGAAACGTGCAAAACCGTTTAGAAACAACGCTTTTCTTTCCGAAGCCAACGTTTCGCAACTAGCCACGAGAGGGCTGTGAAAAGAAAACCTGCGGCAAAAATTTACCGCTTAAGCCATAATATTGTTCAGCAGTTGTACAAACAAAATAGAGTTGCAACTGAATTACAGGTATGTTGATGTATTTTTGGTTGATGCTCTCCGTCGACTTCAGATTCAAATGTATAATATTTTAAAGCGCTAGATGGCCCACAGTGGCATTGCTACTAATTTTGTTCGTTGTATTTGATTTTCACATACCAACTAAACCAACCAAACAAACAACGCCTTGGTAACTGACGTATTGCGTTACAAAGTGCCACGACTTAAGGAAAGGTTTTCAAAGCTACATCAGAGCCGATCCGTCGACGTCAAGATACCGTAACGCTAATGGAGACCCTGGCTTTGTGACTCTGTAAAATACGTTAAAACATAAAGCGTCAAAGAATTTTATACACACAATTTTATATACGGTTAGTTCAGCTGCGTCATCAATTGATTGAGTGAGGCCGTCAAAAGGGATGCACAGCTAATGACTTGACGTTGATGCCGATCTTTTAATTGACGCTGGAAAGGGCCCGAAAGCAAGGTGAATACACAACAACAACAACAATAATAAACGCCATACTTTGATGCGTAGCGATGCCGCTCTCACAAACTCAATCACATACACGCTTGGATTGAGTCAACAGTCTGTCGACAACAGTCGATTAGAAAGACATTAATCTCACTTCAGCACTTTTGATGGTATCATTTAGGGCCACCTCATCAACATCCCGAACATAGCTACCTGTCCTACATGTAATGTATAGCGTTTGGCTATGCATTACATGCGCACACCTTGTGAAAATGTCGGACTGCTGTTTGGACAGGCGTAAGACGGCACCGTAACAAAAGTAGCAAACACATTCCGCGTCTCTTGCTGTTGTCGCTCGAATTGTTCGAACAAGCATTTCGCCGTTAAGTGCGACACGCTGCACTCGCATTTTCTCGGCAGGTCCCCCCGCTCGTAAGACTCCTTCTCTAGTCTAAACTCTTGACAGCCCTCTAGGTCAGCCATGTACTCGTTTGCCCAATACTTCAAGCATGCGTTATTGTTAGTCGTTTCGTTGCTATTAGTAATAAGCACCTTACACGCCAAAAAGATCATCCTCATAGAAGACTACGAACCGTCAAAGGTAGGCGACACAAACACTGACTTTCTTATTTTCTCTTTTTTTTGGGGTACACAAAAAACTCGGCCATGCGGGCAAAACCGGGTCGCCGTCTAACCAGGGCTGACATAACGGCTCCAAGTTTAACCACAACAAATCAGCACCTTAATTTTATGGCATCCAGTTACTCTTATATACATTGATGATATATATTGTCTGAGAAAAAAAACTGTTATTAATATTATTAGTGATTATTGTCGTGATATAGTCATTAATCATAAAAATAGACATGCTAGTTGTCTCACTAAAATGTGGGGATTTTTTTAAATCTCGAGCCTGTGAAGTAAAAACATCTAAACCAACTTACGTATAACTGTCTGTAAACGGGTTGAGCTGTGTATAGATTGAGGGAACATGGTATGTATTGCGAATCAACACTGTGGTCTTCGACGAAGTCAACTGCATCAAGTTCCGGCTTCTGCACGATCCGAAGATCGACGACGTGTATTCAATGCAGACCCACTGGATGAATACTGAGTAAGTCTATTTGCTGGCACATTTATTACTGGGTACAATTCTCGATATGCTTTTTATCCTAATCTATAGTACCATGAGCACTCAGAGAGTTGTTGATCATCAGTTGTTGCGTTCCAAGTCTCCATGTACACGATTGCTACCATTGCGATGTTTCGTATTAGGTTTTGCTATCTGTACTAAGTTCTGATAGACAAGTTAGGCATTGATTGTTTGATTACAAAAATAATTACAAAAAAAACTATACGCAAAATGTACTATTATTATTTATTATTATTATTATTATTGCATGCTAAAAAAATGTTAATGCGCGTATTATCGAAATCAAAAAGAAAGCTTGCCTCAATAAATGTCCCTCTTTTCGATCGCTCGTGACCTCCTGAATGTGCATGCTGAATTTTATTGAGGAGTACTTAGGTGCCCTTGCTGATTGATACTAGTGTCTCCATGGCAATAGGCACAAAGATACATTTTGTTTCCAGTCCAGCGTATTTGCTCTGTTTTCTGGCTTCCGCAGGCTTTGCTACCCACCCCGGTTCAACTGAGCTGTGATATAAATGGGAAGCCTCGGTTGTGCACGGAACCGGTGCATTCCAAGCTAAGGATTTTCCATATGATTATAATGCAATAGCCACCCCATCAGATCTTGCTTCGCAAGCGGATACTAAACATTTTGGTTTAAGTATAGATGGCGTAGTGGCTTCTCCAAGAAACCTTATGATCACGCTGTTAAGTTCAGCATGTCTGAACGATCTAGCGGCGATTTTCAGGCAACTCAGGCCACAGGAATCTATCATTTATCCATAAAATTTGCTTAGAAGTGGTTCGTGGACAGGAGCGCCGATCTTAGGTGCTGATATCATGCTAAAAGAGTTGGGATCCAGCATTGTGTCGAACTGAGACGAGGGCAAGGTCCTAAGCCAACCCCCACTCAAAGTTTCTTGTCCCGCTAGGGACACGGCGCGGTCTCTCTGGAAAACAAGCCCTTCATTCAGGACTTTAATAAGAATGTCTTTGCTGGTCTTATGGTTAATTCTTCAGGGGGGAAGCAAGGCAGGGCATGTACGCAGTATGTAGTTAAATCTTGATGACGACAGGCTCTATATTTAAATGCAGAGTGCAGCCTGAATATGCATGCATGTCAGTCGTAGACGAATTTTGGTGAGGGCCTCCATCTCCATAGAGAGCGCATGTGAAATTCCGTCTCGTCTTACGGGGTCATTGTTTTGTACTGCTATTGTTAATGTCTTTGATTTATGAATACCAACGTGCCTGAGGCATACATGTACGTGCTACGGTTTTTACTAACGTTTTATTAAGTTTTCGTTTAATGAATTTTATAAAACAGAATGTTGCCTCCACGGACAACTATTAGTAGTATTACAATAATAACTTATTATCATTAATATTATTACTACTATCAAATAGTAATTTATCAACACCATGGCTGGGAACACAATACTTACAGCAATTGAATTGTCAACTTCGCTTCGTATATTACCTATGACACTTTACTTAACATCTCAGACATATACGTCTATTGCGGAACTCGTCGAAACCATCGATAAAAAACATGGAGCGTGTTGAAAGTTTTACGCCACAAATACCATTGCCAAAATGCCTATTCTTTCCCACTGTTCTTTGCCATCTAACATCTATTTTTGTCCTAGTTTTATCGATGCAATAATTTTCTGTCATAGGTCTGCATAACAGATAGTACCTTATGTTCGTAATTTAAAGCTTATATGAGGTGCACTACCTCATAATACTGCCGCACCTATTTTTCAGTTTAACCTATAACCCATAACTGCTTTATGAATGTTTCAAACGCATCTATCCTCTTTAATGCCACTACGCCGGAAATGCTTCTGTTTATTAAGGACTTTCTTCCCAATTTCTAACAAATCTGTTCTCGCAAGTGTTTGTTAGTCCCAAGACTTAAAGTTAAGCATTGAGTCTGAAAAAATCCATGGCCACATTCAAATTTAACAATTGTGGCCTCCCTATCGCCGCTGCTACCCTCTGGCTTTTTTACTTTTTTTCTACACATGAGCTCGAAAACAAACCCCTGGCATCGTAAGGGCGATTTTTTTTGTGATTCTAGTGTATGTATTCTAAATAGCCGTCTCTGTGAAATTTCTTCGCTTCTCCTAGTTAACAATTAAGCATTCATGCAGGTCTCCGTACAGCACCAAAAGTTATCGGTAATTGACTTAAGATCGCCAAGCAAGTGGTCAGTGTGCATGTACAAAAATATGATAGCTTTGCTCCAGTAAGTCATCTACCACAAGCTTAATTAATCTAATTCCATACGTAATTTAGACCTGCAAGTCAAGCAATCTCAGCCAATTAGCCATGGAATACAAAGTGTCTCACGCGCTCAGTAGGCCCCCCAGAGATCGTATTTTTCTTAAATCTGCCGTATTATATCATGCGGTCTACGTACTGCAGGAGTCTCTCTAGCAGATGTGATGAGTACGATATGGGCTGGCGTATAGCAAGTACCAAGAGACAATATACACCGCGTAGTAAGAAGCTTTTTTGAAACTTTGCTGCGGGTATTGACTTCATCAGACTAAAGCTTATCCGAAATGTGAGCTGGCAACCCTGTAACGGAGACTCGAAACATTCAGATTTTTTTTTATAAATGGCAGGCTATTCGTCAATTCACAAAACTGAGAACCCTCTGGGATTATCAATACCCGACTTCCACACTCAGAATGATAATCGAAATTCCTTCAGGTTGCATCAGAATCAATGTGATTAATCTTGAACCACCAAGCGTCCGGCCGTTTTATGGCGGGAAGGAAGTTTAGCTATTTCTTTAGATAGATGCTTCTCGATGGCTCGGGCGAGCTACTTGCTTCGTGGTATTCATTCTATAGAGGACACCAATCTCACGGTGGAACGGTTCAACATTCACATGTTGGAGTCTCTATTCTTGCGGCTTAATTTAAATCTGCCAGATGCCGCTTTGAGACGAGCATGGCAAACGAATGCTTACATCTCAAAACGCTGTCTCGGTTGCAGGACCGGATGTGGTAGCTTCGATGCCTAGCGCCCGGGAAAATACGTCAAAAATACTAAATATATCCCCCACATATCGAACGGTTCAAAACCGTATTAGAAAATTCAAAGATACGTCTCTTGACAATTGATCCAAATTCGCAGGCAAGCGTGACTTCATCCATCTAGGACCGTGAGTGCAGCTGTGGTAAAAAAAAAGTCTCACTTTTAGGTCATAGTGGTCTCTCCTTCATCCGTAGCCCAGATCAGAGGACAAGACAGGCTGCCTTGAATGACATATTGGCCCGTGCCCTTAGAGCTTCCGCCTTGCGTCCTCGAATCTGCGGGTTTGTATATAGACGACTTTTAGCGACCTGGGTGAATGACGCTGACAGCATTTGAACGTAAGAGTACAACCATCTGAAACGTTACCGTCAACCACAGGGCGGCCCAGGCTGATTACTACCGGGGACCCACGTACCGGCGAATTTGTACCGGCGGTATGGACTCATAAGTATCATTACATATGCAGTGGGGTAATGCTGCGGCGGTGTTGGTCACCTTGTCCAGGTGTTCGTAGTTTATTTTAGGTTAGACCACTATCTAGGGCTGGCGCAGTTACTGCACACGTTTATTGGAGTGCAACTGCTTACACCTCATTGTGAGTTAAGAAATGATACATATAATACTAGCAGGTCAGCTCTACCTGTTATGTGTATATACATATATAACGTCATGTGTAGCAATCGGCATATACTTACACTTTATTATGTTTGGGGTTGGTCCGGTGGATCGGTACACTGCAGAAATGCATACGCAGAGACGACATTCAATATTATCGACGATAGAAGCGAGCGAGCGCGGTACTTCTTCGACTCATATCGTAAGTCAAGGCACACATACACAATAATCTGCATGTAAGTATGTAGAAATATATCGTACAAATTCACTTTATAATAATGTAGCAACGGTTTGTCGTTTGTCGTAGTTGGCATAAATAATAGTCAGCCTAAATGTAGGTCTGATCAATTCAAATTACAATTTTGTCTGAGCGAACGTGTTCACCTTCAGCCTATAATAACTTCGGTCTGCACCATTCGGTAAGCGATGTTAGAATTGAGATCGCGTAGCCCCGTTGGACGTCAATCAAAAGTTTCTTGCGCAAGAATTGCACGACTCGCTTGCCCCCAGTAGCTTTCTTCAAACGTTTACTCAACTTAGTAAGTAGTTTCTCACTAAACAACAGCTGAAGCAAAATTGCATTCATAAAGTTACGGACCCCGGCGAACGGCAATAAGGTACGATGTGTCATAAATGTTTTTGTTAAAGTACTTGCTTTATATATATATATATATATATATATATATATTACTACATTTTGTATAACAATGTGTTGTGTTTCCACGTGGTCTTCTGTAAATAGACCTTTACTGCATCGATGTTACGTCGCTCTAACGATTTATTTTGATAGACGGCAGGTAAATTGGGCAGCCGTATCTTTCCATCAAGCCAAGGCGCCGTCATCTTTTAGATCCTGTGCACGCCACTTATGGTCTGGAAAAGATCCAATTAAATAGAAAATATTTGTTTGTCGTACGCACGTTTCCACAAACGACCGATATTGGATGGATCTTAAAGCAGCAATAAATACACTCACACTAAGACCCTCAACATTAATCAAGTCTGTCATCAAATGCATCGAGTAAACAACTCGTCCCCACCAACGACGCTCCGATGCACCGATCGCATTAGCACGGAAAGACCACGTTGGAGGTGGTGCTGGCAACGTGTTTCAAGTAGCAGTTAACTTTTCCCTAGAAAATCAAGTAGCATATCCCCTCTCCACTTATTATTGAAAGCCCGCCGGTCCTATATATTTGTACCTTATATAACGTTATCAGTAGCTTTGCTGTAGTTTACATATTATCGGAGTATTCGAACACTGATAGAGATGGAACTAATTGCAAAACCTCACATAGAAATTACGAACTGCAAAACTTAGGTTACAGTGTCGATGTTTTTTTTTTACAGTGAAGGGCTTAACTAAAGTTGTGCAACGTATGCGGTTTGAAAAGGCTGCCCTTACTAAATCGATGTTGGTGTTCAAGTACTTCGCCCCTTGTTTTCAGGAATATCTCACTTTATCTTTATCGTTAGCCAGACTATAAAGTTCCTCCTGCCAACGAGTTCATAACAAGGCCTAAGCAAATCCAGCTGATTAGCAAAGAAAAGCAGCACAGCCAAAACTAAACCTTTAGAAATTAAAAGAACAGTGTATTAAAACGACTTCTTCTCGCTCCGGGCCCAGACAGGAAATTTTCAGCGGCTCCAGGCAAAACGTCAGGACAGTGACCTGAAATTTTAAGGTTATATCATTCTCCGTGTCTTGGTTCTTGTGTAGACCTTTTATCTGTTGCACATTCAGCTACGGGCTCCTGACAGGATAGACGCACGTGCGCCCCACACTGGAGGCCGTTGAAGTAGCAGCTAGACGACCATCCTCGCTTGCACCACTTTTCTCTCCTTTACGTAGCTCTCTGTTCACTCTTACGCACGCGCACTTTACGCAGTATGTGGGTGGGTCCATAGGGGCAACGTACGGGTCGACAAGCGCCACTCTAATGCAACGCTTTTCCCTCCGAACCATTAACCGGACGATCTGAGCCAGAGTCCGGAGGCTTCGCCAGGCTAGACTCCAAATCGAGTCCGGATTCGCTTGATGACGGACTCGGTCCGGATAGCATTCGGCTGAAGCGAGAAGTCGTCAAACTGTTGTGACGATTACATTATATATTATATGTATATTTATATATAGGATTATATACGATATTATACTGGTAGACTTTCTAGTAGGGCGCGAGGCGGTAGTGAAAACTGTCGATATAAACATTCAGGAAAAATAGATAAACCAAAATACGGCAACAACGAAAATGATGACGATGGCGGGCGCTCTCTCGCTTTATATAGATATATGGATTTACTCATATAAAGTTGCACTTTTGTAACGCTGTTTGTCAGTAACGGCGTGTTTCGGCGTCACATGGCAACAAGTTAAAAAAAACTACGTGCGCGATATACATGGATCGCCGGACAATAATGGCCTAGATAATATGACGGTTGTTTGTGATACACAAAGTAAAGGAGATTTTGAACTGCATAGAGAGACAGGGCAGAAATTGAACGAATCGATTTTCACTATCTAGACGGCCTAAGATGTCTGCAGCTTTACCTTGTCACGTTATACGTGGTCTCCGCGCAAAGGCCGAACTTAGGTACCAGTAAGTTAAGTAACTAAATAGATCTATAGGTGTATTATTGTTACTATTAGCTCCATCGAGTGGCATTTATGCATACAACGTAAATAACACGTATTTCTTCATGGTTACGTGCGTGTGTCTTCGACAGGAGACAAGGTTGCTCTGAGCATACTTGGCACGGACTATGACAACTGGATTGTTGGTTTCGGAGCCACGTCCCTAAAGGGTGAGCGCTGCTGCCAGAGGCCAAAAGCAGATCACTTTGCTTTTTGAGTTGATGAGGGCACAGTCCAGTTTCGAGTATCTATCGTCTTCGAGGGCACAGTCCAGTTTCGAGTATATATCGTATATATCGCTTATAAAACACACACGCGCCATATATGCACACATACAGTGCATGTTGGCGCAAAAGCTAAAGCGAAACCTTTTTGTGAGTGCACAGCGTGCAGCAGGAGCGGTAGGAATAAGCGAAATAGGTATTGATTAACCAATGCTTTAGTAATGATATGGTCTGATTGTTGTTGTACCCTGCTTTCCCGCCCCCATCTCTCTTTCTCTCTCTCTCTCTCTCTGTCTATTATATTTGCAACTGGTCAACCGTGCAGATAGCTACTTTGTAGCGGCGCGAAGACCTCAGTTAACGCCGGAGCAGAATGCGCAAGTGGAGGCAGTCCTGGCGAAGAACGAGGTCGATCGCAACTGGCTAAACATTGGCCACACGGGCTGTCCTGAGGAACACTAAACGTGGTGGCAGTAGACGTTTACCTGTTTGTACTACCGGCAGAAGAACGAGTGGTCGGGGGTAGTGGGGATTTGTGGTCGACATCTATGTAGAATATTTAGGGGGGGTTACCAGATCGCAACGGAGCCGCGCTTCTACAAGAGATCCCTATCGTCACTGTTGGAGCGTCCGATGTCGCCGGTTTAAACGAATAAAGCCTATGGCTGGCGGAACAATTCTTGTGTACGATTCTACTCGCTGTGACAGCAAACGCCGTAGAGACGGACGCCCGTGCAGGTGATACTCGCATTGCGTGAGAGATCGACAAGGACGGCGACAACGAATGCAACACCACCACCAACAACAACGGCAACAACACAGACATCGAAACGTCGACAACAGACATACAGGGTGTCGAAGTATCAAAGACAGTAGCATCAACAAAATCAAACATCAGAAGAAACAAAAAAAAGATGAACACACTGTGTCGAAAAATAAAAAAAATTACACAATTGAGCAATACATTCTGATCAGAAACGAAGCGATTGCACAGGTGAGCTGTGCATTCTGTTAAAAAATGTCAACCCTGTTCAAAGCAATTGAGGAATTAACTGTACATTTTGTTGAAAAGCAAAAACCCAGTTGTGGTCGCCATTGTGCCGATCATAATTACCCCTAGCGTCATTACCCTCAAGAAATTATAAGCAGGATACGCTGACGAAAGACAGTTTCAAGCGAGGCCACCTGCCAAATACTGACAAAAACTTGCAATTTATACTGATATCTCTATATTGTTGAGGTCAACCGCAAGCCAAACCAACGCTAAAATGCGGATTTTCGGAGCAATCTAGTAACTTCAAAATACTCGGACGCTTGGCACTTAGGTAACCCGGCTAGTATGATTTCTACTTCCACGACTGGGCCACAACCAATTTAAATTTAATTTTAAATACGACTAATTCATATTAGTTCGGTCGCTGAAGTTCGAAGAGATCTTGACAAAGATCGACAGTGTCAGATTGCAAAATGACCGACAATGTGTAATTGTTGTTTTGCACCAGAATTATACGCGCAATCGATCGACTGCATGAAACTACCACCAGGTTTGTTACAAAAGAATATACACCATACCGAGAGCCGGAAAGTTTGTGATGTTGAAACATCGTAGACAAGTAAGTGCATGTACAACTGTGTACAGTGCATGAGCATGCCCGAGAGCCATACATCAGAGCGAAAAGCGAAATAGGTGCATTTTCACAAAAAATAGATGAATAGACTCACTGTATCTGCGGTTGGTAAAATGTGCAAATGGGGGTTATCCCGTTTGACTTTTTCGACTCGCATTAGAAAATTACATATATATAGAGAGAGAAAAGAAAAATAAAACGAGTGCGTGGACTAGATGATATAGGGGGATGATATTGCAGACTCATAAATACAGAGTTGCTATTAGTTCCTTTATTGGACTAATGGGCGGGAATCAACATCATCGAAGCTGATTTTTCTATAGGTTGTACACATTGGGAACCAAGCCGGGAGCTAAGAAGCGCGGCTACCCAGAACAAACAGTGGTCATAAAGGTATCCTAGCTAGCGTTTGAGTTTTGACAGTAGTTGATGTAGTGAAGGCCTACAACGTTTTTCGACGAGTCGGCCCATGGTTTCTAGCGCGTAATGTTAGTGCCTGATGTCCTTCTGCCATCTTAACGGTTTGCAACCCACTACGGAGTTGGCTCTGTGAAATACAAACACACGGGAATATCTAAATTACTGAACGCTACAGTATTCTGCACCTACTGAACCCGTACAGCAAAACACCGTTGCGTGAGCAACCTGTCTTGTGGTTTCCTTGGCTACCTTTATCCTGTTTTAGATCTACACGATAACGGTTGACTGGGATAGATTTAACAATGGGTCGCGTAGGAGAGGGTTTACGGTTCACTTCTGCTGTTCTGGGCTCTCTCTACTGTTTATAGGACGGATCAAGGCAGGTCGCCTTAGTCTTAGACGACGATCGCCGCTGCTACTACGACGACGACGATGATGATGATGATGATGATGATGAGGTGTTGGCCCTCTGAGGCCTCTCCGTAATACGGTACTGCCGATTGCCTAACACTAGGGTCGAGGTCGACGACACGAGCCATGATGACGCTACGGACCCGCTTTATGTTGATGATCTACTCGTCGAGCGGACTCTAAGCCTGCTTGCCCAAGGCGAAACGCTGTCACTAAGCTGCACCTCACTAAACTGCACCTCGCTAAACTGCACCTCACTAAACTGCACCTTACTAAACTGCACCTCACTAAACTGCACCTCGCTAAACTGCCGTCATCTTTACTCACCGTAACCATCACCATCACCACCACCGCCATGAACCTTCAACGAGTGGATGCATACGTGTGCATGTCTTTTGCTACTGCTGCTGCTGCTGATAGTTTATTTATGGTTTTGCGCTTACATTGTCGCGCAATGTCTAGCGATTGATCGATTTACTTTTCGTTTGTATTTGTTTACTCAGAGTCGGCTCCCGGCACTGGCTACGGTCGCCTACGGCAAAAGGCCGCTTAGTAGGTCTGCCATAGGCTGGTTGTGTAAGCATTGCTCTCGTATGAGTGGGTGGCTCGGTGGCTAGGGCAGATAGAGCAGCGGCGGTCTCCGATCAGAGGTAGGCAATCGCTCGACGCTCTCGGGCAACTTCATTGGCTGCGTGTTTAGTCGAAACGTCGGAAAAGGACGACGACCGTGATGGTTTCGTAGGCCATCCTTATGATGACGTATAATAGACTTGAAGGCTGTCATTTTTTTATTGGTCGCATTATTATCATCAGCATTATCATGATTGTCATTAGAACATTGTCATCATCATTGTCATCATCATCACCGTCGTAGCGGTGGCGGTCGTCTAAGACTAAGGCAATGGTTTCGATTCGAAATTTACTGGTTGCTTTTAAACTAGACCGGTTAGAGAGTACCTGTACAGCTTCTAGCGTAATTGCATCGAGCCTATATCTCATTGACATATTGTGCTCGACTCAAAAATAACTTCCTATCTCCACACATAGACGTGTATGTAATTGTAGAATGCAAGGAACTATGCACGGTCAACATTACTTAACTAAACACATCGGCACTGGCTAAACATAGCACCTATGCAATGGTGCGGTTTAATGCGCTGTGAAGAAAAACTACGGTACGTCACCGCTAGCGGTTGGTTTTACCGTTTGCATGATGCAGCTTAACAAGTATGCTTTTTAAAATGTGCGCATAATCTACGCCTCCGAACAATAGCTAAGTACACGCAAGCAGATATATCTATATCATCATTATCATCGTCGCTCACAGAAACGCGAAGTGAATCGGGCCGGGTCGGGCTTCAACTTCTTCGTAGTTATATCCGTTGTCATTCTGCTATCTATGTATATGCACACATTCGTCAGTTTGTATGAGTCGTCTAATGTAGTTTGTACACGCATCATATTTTGTCTTCGTCGCGTCGTTTTAGAGCGGTATATATATATATATATATATTATCTACAACATTGCTTATGAATGTCGGTGACCATTCTACATCATCTTGGCGTTGCCTCTCTGTAGTTTCAATGATACTTTCTGTCGGAGGAACGTTGGTGGTCAAAAAGCTTCCTCCCAAGCTCTTTTAATTGTTTGAGTTCATCCTTGCCCTAAACACCAGATGACTCGACACTGAACGCCAATACAACGTGGTCTTCAAGAAGATACGCGCATAGGCTCCGTTCGTGTATTTCCCGTTGGTGAATCATGTGGCCCGCGCTACCTAGTGCACGATACGAGCGTCGAGGTTCAAAGTTTCCGACGGCAGAAGAAAGGCAAATAATTTCCGTAGTTGTACAGGAATGTTTGCATTCCTATTGCCTGCCAGAGCATAAAGTAGGCTTGGTGTCTCCCGAGATGGGCCAGCCGCTAGTAAAGCCGGGAGAGTTGTTCCCGCCTCTCGGCCAGTACCGGGCCGTGGACGACGGACTGAGTGGGGTGCCGCACGTAGCCTACGTAGCCAAATGGTTAAGAAAGAACAGCTACCGTATCAGCCTCACAACTGTCCGAAGTACGAAAGCGCTACGCTCGGCCTAGCAAGAATAGCAAACAGGGGGGGAGTATATATGCTCCATCAAGTACTCGTCAGTGGGCCTTAGTGCCAGGCTAGTCCAAAGGATTGCCGATGTCCTAGAGCGGGATGTCGCCGCACTTTAGATGGCGGTAAACGAGCGCGAAGACTAGCTGGTTAACGGCCAGTGGCTACCTGAGTTACGGCATTACAGTCAAACATTAAAAAAAAGAAGAACCTGGTTGCTTAGTGAGCTAAACGGAGACGTATCCAGTCCTACCGGACTACCGCGGCGCGCGTTTCGAGAGGAACGCATCGACAACCGTCACGAATCGCCACACTCCAGCCAAAATGCATGTAAGGCTGTCCAGTCGATAGAAGCCGTCCATGCACTCGAAACCATTAGTGGCTTACCCCTAAAAGTACGTCCGTTATTAAGCAGTGAGTCCGTTTGTTAGTTAATGCAACTAGGGTTGCTGTTATAATATTTAAAAAAAACAACCCTGCCACTATGACGTACGTACACATGCGCACGTGGAAAACAGATGTGTACATATAGTATATGCACCTATCTAACACATATTTTTAAATCTAAATGGTGTCCTATTGGCTCTATGGAAGCCGCGCGGGCCTAATTATATAAACTGGACATTAACAAAGTAAAACGCAAAACTATAGAGAATGCGCCGGATACAGCGTTATCTACTATTTGTAGGTATTGCTTCTCTTAGGTGAAAAGAAGGCTTCTGGCCTCCGTGGCCAAATCAACGGCGCTATACGCAGCCCCAATCTGGGGGGACATGGCAATGCGGATGGCGAAAAATAGGGTGGCACTAAGGTCGACCCAACGAACACTGGCAATCAGAGTAAGCCGGGTGTATCGAACAGTCTCAACCGAAGATCTCCTGGTCCTAGCCAAGATGCTGCCATGGGACCTCCTAGTGGCTGAACGAAGTAAAATGTATCTAGACGAAGGTTTAGATCTCACCAGGGCCAGGAGTGCCACCAAACGGCGCAATTAAGACCCTGTGTGACCACAGGGAGCTGGACCAAGAGTCTGACACCGAACCTCAGGGTATGGTATCGTGATCGCCGACACGGGCAGCTTTCCTACTGGACGACTCAGATTCTGACCGAACACGGCCAGTTTCAGAGCTACATGTCAAGGATCAAGAAGGCCATCAGCGATATCTGCGTACTGTGCGACTATGGAGAAACGGACATCGTAGAACATACTGTTCTGCGATGTGATGCTCTCAGGGAAGCACGGGACGCAGCACCAACCGCTGTGAGAGGCTGACCCATCAAGGAGGTGGTCGCCCATATGATGACTTCGGCGGAGGCATGGAGGGAGGCGACGAACTTGTTCGACGCCGTTTTGACACTCAAGACAGCCAAGGAAACGGCCGGGCGGGAGAGGTTTGAGCGGGTTTATCGGGAGAGTGGTCGAGACGAAGAGCCGAGAGAGGGGGGGAGGTAATGGGGAGCAGCCAGGCCCTCATGGTCTCGACGCACCCTCACAGGACGGATTAAAAAATGGCATCTCCCTATCCAACCGCAGGTAGACATGCGGGATGATAGTCAGGGATAGAGCTGATTGAAGGAGAACGGCAGAGACGCCTTTCCCACGGCTTCAAAGTAATGCTAAAGTAATATTAAGTCTGGGGGGGTGGGAAGGAATCCGGGTTTAGTGGGTTTGCGAGTCTCACACTAGTCACGCAGGCTGCTAGTGACGCATGTGCATCATGCATTCCCGAAACCTCCCAGAAAAAAATAATTGCTTCTCAAATAAGCTTGCATTAGTTATAGGAGGCTTGGACTCAATACGCAGTGAACTATGAGTATGGTAACCCGGATAAGTCGGGTAATCATTCTGAAAAGGATAGGACGGGAACGGGTGAAGAGTGTGACAAAGCATTGACTCGTTCCCGAGGATTACAGTTTTGTGCATGAAGCAAAGTTAAATATTTTTTAACGGACAAATTACATTACTATTGTTTCAACTAACACACTATAACGCCGACAAACCACCTGCTGAAGGTAGTGTTCCCAATAATGCGGCCGCGTTTTTCCACATGCACCTTAATTGCAAACTGGTTGCAATATAAATTCACCCTACTTTTATTGCCGATTTAAACAGCTGTCCTTTTGTTTGTTTCTTCAAAAATGAAGCAAAACAGTTTATGCCGAGTCATCACAGTCCACAATGTACTATAAGGTTTCGGTAGCTCTAAGACAGTCGATGCGGACGATACTTTTTTCTCTTTAAATAGCCTCCAGCTAATGGATATCAGTTGCAGAAGCACTACTCCAAACAACGATTCCACACAATACTAGTAGTACAAACAGCACATTGGAACATGCAATGGAATTTACAGAAGGCAGTTCTGAATAGCTGAACCTTGCGAGTATGGCAGTAATCGAGGAGCACTGAGCCGACCGTAGGAGACTTATTTACAAAAACAAATACAGATCGTTAAGCGCAAAGTCGCAAGACCTGCGAGGCAATAAACCATACTAAGAAAACTTACTTGTTCCCGAAACATGGTACTCTTTACCATGTCAGTTTTTTTAAATAAAATTGATTTAGTCCCTTTAACTGTTATTCTGAATATATACGAAATAAAAAAACGGTCCTAAGGTAGATCCCTGGAGTCCAGTTGAGGTAGCATACTTTTACGAGGAATTAGCTGGGCCTACTTTAACAGAAGTACATTTGTCCGTAACGGATGAAGGGAACTTTTGCGGGGTTACCTGGTTAGAATCTAGGTAACCTAGCAGGTCATCAGCATTGGCAAAACAAACTGAATTAATCGTCTTAGCGGCATAAAGAATCCCCGCTACTCACGCATTTCCATCAGCTTTTATGTGTGATGAAACCATAAAGCTTACACAATTGCAAGATCTGCGAACCACACAATCATGCGCTATAAGACTAACTAAGAAAACCAATGGTTTTAAAAGAAGGTAAACGTTTAACTTTAACGGCAATGCCCGTAAGACAAGTACAACAAACATATGCGTAGTACTTTAATCAAATAACCATTTTTTTTTTATAACCGGAACAGTTGTAGTACTAGAAATTTGCGTCGATTGTGTTAATGTTATTACTATTATTATTGAACGATATTTGCTTCAATTCAGTTGCACTAAATATTGACTTTTAGACTATTGGGTCAGCGTATAGTTGATATACATTACGAGAGCAACGGCCTCGTGCGCCATCACAATACGGCAATTCAGTGAAAGGCAACTTGTCATTGTGTACACTTAGAGTTAGACACATTTTTAAGCAGATTGTTTTTTTATTCTAGAACCACACCTACAAAAGACTAGTTTTCCTCGACAGAGCGAAGTTAAGCAGGCTGTGCACTGCTCTGTCTCGCCAGTGAGTGCGACTGGTGAGTGGACAAAGTAATTAGCGCAGGGCTTAAGAGGGGTAATGCGCTACGCAATCTGAATGCTTAAGTCTGTCCCAAACGACGCAATGATCCTGCTACGTCGACTGCTGTCGCGTGTAACTCCGTCTGGTCGCCTAGATAGAGCAAGCGCCTAAATTGATAATTTCAGAGCAACTTTTTAATTTAACTGTGATTAATTTTGACGGCTTTGCCCAAACTCTTGTGAAGGTTATGCCCGTTTGCCGGCGAGGGCGCGCTGCCATAAACAAACAGCGTCGCTTAAACTGACATTCGTAGAATATCGACAAACGCGTTGCTCACATTTCACAGTATAGTGTTTTATTATTATTATTATTATTATTATTATTATTATTATTATTATTATTATTATTATTATTATTATTATTATTATTATTATTAGTATTATTATTATTATTATTATTATTATTATTATTCAAGTGAAAACAGACGTACGTGTGTTACTACTATGTTTTAGAGGCTGTTTTAGTGAGAACCAAATTAGACAAGTGTGCTTTACTTACTAGACAGTGACCCTGCTATGCATTGCATGTAGGGAATTCGACTCTCGCGGCAATTTCGAGTATCTAAAATTAAAATTTAAGGAGGCTGTTTTTAATTCTAGACCATCCACCATCCCCTACAGGTTTGGAACTCACCGCGAGGTATATCTTCAATGCACCGAGGGCCAGACATGTTGAGATATATAGGGTTTCCTCAACAGTTTTTATGGTAGCATGGCCGCTGACTTTCAGATGTATGGCTTTTCATCTATTCTCAATGAGCAACAGGGATCAAACCGGCGATTCCCGGTAGATGGCAACCATTACAAGCGTACTAGTCCCCTAGACCATGTTGGCACATAATTCCTACAATACACACAATCCCTAGTGTCTGGCAATTCACAAATGACAAAAAATTGCTCATTAAAACTCAGAAATTGTTCGTAATTCAAAAAGGCAATTGTCGGCTACGACAAGATAATCTACGAGACCGTAGTCCAGCAATACAGGTTGTTTGCAAGTCGACACTTTCCGCCTTGTTTAAAAAGCTCTGCTATTCTTAGATGGCATTGTCTGTCTCCCAAACGAGCGCTCTGAATGAGCTCTGTCTCTCTCGGGATTGGCGGTACCTCCTGCACTTTCTGCTCGAACGCAGCACACGATTGTACTTCACCACAGAAATACAAGAGGAAGAAGGGGAACAAGAGTGAGCGGGGAAGAGGAGATGAGACAAAAGTTACTTCAGGATCCGAATCCTAACCATATTGCTCACGTATCGAGTGTCCTGGGCAAAGCGCCTCGCACGCGATGTCCCGGATGGACACAGGTAAGCAGCAATCAGTCAGATGCAGGCAGGGTCTCGTAGGTAGATACGTTAAACAGGTAGATAGAGAGAGAGATGTAATGCTAACAGTGATTGCGGCGAGGAAAACGGAGAAGGGACAGCCCTGGTCAAATTGCCTGTATAGCCGCATTCCCTAGCAGCATGTCCCCATGGTCATTGACGTTGTTGCTTTATTTCGATGGGCAACGTCGACCGCCGAAATGTGCGTCGAGTCTCACAGGCAATGAAAGCTGATCGGTGAAAGATTACCGAAGCATTGGAATAACCTACTAAGCATAGTCGCACAAAGCAGTTGCGTGCTGCGTGCTTCATCTCGGGACACGGAACCGAAGGGAGCGTGGGGTTGCTGGCTTTAGCATGACCACGCGCATAGGTGCAACGATATGCACCAGGACCCACGCGTCGTCCAGACCGAGAAGCAGAAGAAGAAAATTTTTAACAATTATGTTTATTTCACTCAAATTGAGTATAATATACATTTCAAAAATCTTTCTTCATGAAGCTCTATCTTCTTCACGCTTCCGACGAAAGAAGTAGTGCAGCGATTTTCGGTCCAGCGCTGTGCATTCCACTGCATGGTACTTTGCACACCTTTGCAGGCAGAACCGGCAGGTGCACAACTCGTACTCCTCGTGAAAGGTTGCGTTTGAACATACCAGGTAGTGATAACCATGCACTATGTACCTGGTGTATACGTGGCGATTGTCACATGCAGGACCAGACCAAAGGTGCAAGGCATTGAAAACGTCCAAACCACCGACCTCCCGTCTGGCCTGTTCGACTTTAGCTTCCCACTCCGAAATAAAACATTCGTAAGGTACTGTACGCGGCATCTTCAGCCTTAGTCGGATTGTTTCAGCAGCCGGTGGGCAGCCTGACATGAGATACACAAAGCGGCTCCTCGCTCAGATAGGCAAGCAGAGCACTCGCTTCATATATAATGAAAAACACCTTTCAAGCTGGTTAAAATTCGCCAGCGTGAGGTGGTTCCACACCGTGTCAAGACCGTACATCAGCCCCGGAACAATCTTAAGCATGAAGAGCCTCACTGCTGAGAGAACGGAGAGTTTTCGGACATTGCCTACTTCCCCGTAAAGAGAGACAAGTGCCTTCCGTACTGTTTTGTTTACATGCGCTGTGAACGTCGTTCCCGTATAATGAACCCGAAGGCCAAGATACTGGAAAGAGTTAACAAACTCCAATGGTTGGCCGCAGCAACGTATAACGTCTCTGGCAGCCAATCGACCTCCACGCCTGAATTTCATGGCTTTGGTCTTCCTGGTGTTTATCTCAAGTCCCTTCGAGACAAGGAACGCCTCTATCATAGAGGTAATGCGCTTGATGGCACCTAAATCGCGATGAGCGACCACGATATCATCTGCATACATTACCACTACGGCTTTTTTGTACTCCTGTCGGACGTAACCGACGAGGTCAGCAGGGAGAAGTGTAAACGAGACGCAGCTTAGCGGGTCTCCTTGCGGAGTTCCCACATTTTGCTTAATCTCTAATACACCCTGCTCACCGTCTACCAACAAGGTGTCCTCCTCAAAGAAACTTGCTATTACACTCAGGAGAGAGCCACCCACTCCTGCTCGTTGGAATGCTTCAACCAGCAGTTGGCGAGGGGCTTTGTCAAAGGCCTTGACGCAGTCAATAAAGACTGCATACAGATGACCTTTGGGTTGTGCCACAGCTCGCTCGATAACTGACTGGAGAACATGGATTGCATCACGGGTGCCTCGGCCTCCTCTAAAACCGAATTGCTCCGGTGGAAGTGCCTCTTCAGCCACCCGCTTAATCCGTCGAATAACAAATTTACAGAAAATCTTCTTCAATGTGCGTTCTAACGCCACTCCACGATAGAGATTTGGATCCTGCTTGTCAGAAGAAGAAAATTGAAGCCACGCAACACAGGCTCCATTGAGGAGGCAAAGAAGACCATGAGGATGATGATGAAGCAATGATGAAGGAGGATAATGGAGCAATGCTGTTGTTAGTTTGCCTGAATTGCCTTGGATAACGTTTCAGGAACGACCTGATTACAAAACAAACGAGTATACACCTTACTGTTGTAAGTGTAACGAAAGGCACTCATGATAGCTAGAACATGAAGAGCTTAATAAGCTCAAAACGTTCGCCGATTTATCTGTGCTTTTAAAATGCATTGTGCTGCGTAAATAAACCGCCTCAGTAGTTATCTAGCAGACAATGTTCTCCATATAGTCACATCAATGAAAACATATCTATACATACAATCTATTATTTACAAATCGATTAGCATTAGAGTATTCTCACAGTAACGCCTTAATTCACTTTAAATAAATTAAACTTTTCGGACTGACCCTCAGCGAAGATTTAAAGTCCACGGAACTCTTTTTCGCAGTGCTTCATAGACGGATTCTCATAAATGCAAATGTGCAACGCTAGGGCTCGAACCCGCGCACCTGCTATGTGTCTCCTCCGGTCGCGAAGCGCAGGCGTTTGTACCACACCACCAGTCCCGACGTATTTCACCTAAGCTCGCGGCTTAAGACTAGGTAAACAGAATCATTCATACAACAAATATAACGTCACAGTGGCGTCACATATAACGTCACAGTTATATACCGGCGTTTGGAAGATACTCGTTAATATCGCACAGATTGATTTGAGGTCTAGTTGACCATATCTCTTCACGAAGAGATCGCCAGGCGGCGAACGAGAGCATGATTGCTGAGGCCTGGGCGTGGGAAATTTTTATATTTGTATTCTGGGAGTAGTCGCGGTGAATGGGAACAAGATCTCCGAATGCGCGGTGTCTCGCAATATAAAGAGATTACTACTTGTAAAGCAAATCAATTGGCGA
Organism: Dermanyssus gallinae; assembly: GCA_003439945.1. NCBI lineage: Eukaryota > Metazoa > Arthropoda > Arachnida > Mesostigmata > Dermanyssidae > Dermanyssus > Dermanyssus gallinae. Next base: position 122,342 of record QVRM01003866.1, on the reverse strand, counting down.
AAAATGAAGCGCTATAAGTAAACATCACCAAATATATACGCCGCCGTGCAAATGTTGCTTTGAAAAAGCATAATTCGGATATCTTTGACATTTTGAATCGTGTCAAAGTAGTTGAATCTTTGTTGACGCTCGTAAAAATAGTTTAATTTTTGTTTAGATAGTTAATTTCTATTCGATTTTCTTCCCAAGGCATTCTTCTCAAATAGTAATTGCAAAGCATGGAACTGTCTGACACAATACCACAAGGGCACTTTCGATAGGAACAGTACATATACATCGCCATATATCGCACCAACGTTGTCCGACTATATTTCTAAAAGTATGAAATTTAGAAGGTTAAGAATCATGTGAGATCTAAGGACGGACAGATTTGCAGACAGTTCAATCCTGCTGCTACATTAAAAAGACATCAAGGCAAATATGTTTGTTTTCCGCTAAGTCAACAACTTTGTACTACAGATGTATAAGAGCCAGCTCGGTGGAACGTAACTGACGGAATTCGAATGAAGTGACTAAGAGAACTCAAAATAACCTTAGTGTTTTATAAGCGTGTCTTTTGGTCATTTTCAAGGAAGTTCACCTGGAAAACTTGTGATCATCTTAATGTTTATTGTCGTTAATCGTTTTTGAACAAACATGTAAACTCAACGAATTCGGCGATACTTAACATCAATTCAACGAGGAAAAGTATTTTCGAATTAGCGCTTTTTGCAAAGCACTACTTAACCGGTGGCGTGTATATTTGGCAGAGATTTAGAAATTAAAACATATTTTTTATATTAACTTTGATTTTAATAATTTTCCGCAAATTGACAATCTATCTGCGCTGCACGTAGTAATCCTTGTCGTACAGGGATGTGGCCAACCACACCCGGTAATTAAATTTGTGCAATTATTAATGAGAATCTTCCAAATGCAGCGATATATAAGCGACTGTGACATAACGTTTACCTAATATTAATTCATCAATGAACTCAAGTGAAATAAGTAATTGCCGTGCAATAGACCTAATTTAATTCGATATGTAAAGAATCACTTGTATGCACAGATATGTGTCCATTCATGTGGGCTTAAACCGAACTTTGCCCGCTAGGTAGCTAATGAGACAGTTCATTCACGCAGTATTATGCACTTTGAACGCAAACATAAATTCGGCCGCATTTCGAGCTTACCATGTTCTTATTGAAAGTACCCTTAATGACTTATATGATTGAAGCATACATTTTTTTAATATAATTTGAATAAGTAATTTGAACCAAATAGCATTAGCCATATATGAAAAATCCCTAGCTTCAAAAAAAGATTGATTAGTTTGGTTGTTGATCTGGCAAAGAATGGCGCAGAAAGCTTACCGAGTATCTCCCTAATATTTGTTTCCAACGTTTACCCGAACTTTATAAAAAGCTTTGTCTTGCTTCTACAAGTAGCTTTAGTTCTTCCGGATATCGGTATTCGTGGGAAAAAAACTGCCATTATAGTTCCGATCGTTGTAAAGCGTCTTTTTAATTACCCCGCTACAAAAGTCGTTATTTGGTAGTTAGGTCCGGTTTAACCGTCAACAGTTACGGTAGTTCAGCGTTTTGTTCTCTTTGTTCCACAAGACGGGTTAATAAACGTTCACAGCTGCGACGAATCGCTGCGTGAGTAGTTAAAGCGCAAAGTATAGAAATAGTTCCTGCTAGAACAGAGTACGCTACGATACCCTTCGCAACTGCGGATATATGCAGCCTTCAATTTAGATGAAACTGCCTTTAGATGTCAATGGCATCGTTCTTGTATATATATATATATATATATATATATATATACTTGTACAAAAGAAAAACGCTAAACAAAATAAAAAAAATTAATAAATTTATTATTATTACAACAGTGTCTGAGTTAAATATGCAAATTTTGTTTACTGTTTAAAGCTGTCATATCTACTGGCAAATATATACAACATGCCTTTATATTAGATATACATGTATAATACATTATATTGACATAAGGTACGATTACAGATACATAATGCCGCAATAAGCACATACATACTACATAGATTGCGTATTACACAACGATTAGGAAAGCCATTCTAGGAGTTCGCGCGGGTTGGGAAGCGGGAGGGCTGCATTTAGCGGTTAAGTGGAATTCTGTGTAAACAACTAACAAACCATCACAAAAACTCCATTTAGCCTCAGGCGCCGTAGCGACGAGATTACAGCGTAGCGTTTCAGAGCAACACATTCAAGGCGGGATTTCTATTTCAAATGTGTCGAGAGGCTTTAAGAACTTCAAATTCGACCACCTCTGAAAACGGCAGGATGCCACAGGCATTTGAACAGCTGGGAATGAGATTGTTAGAGAAAACGTTATGCGGGCTAGCTTGAAAGCTAGTTGGTCTACACGAAGCTAGTTGATATTTTTAATAGGGGGAAGGCTGTGCAGCATGCAGGGCGCGATAGAATGATCAAGGCGGGATTTCAATTTTATACGTTCACGCAGCAAAAGTCAGAGATTCTCTGAGGACTGCACATATTTGACCGCTTCTGCAAAAAGCAGAATGTCATCATTAGAGCATGTCAAAGCGCCTTTAGAAAAATTAAAATGAGATACGGGTCTTAGTTGAATTGAAGTCATTACGAAGTCGTTCACAATGATACTGATATTAGGGAGTGCCCCCTGAGTTAGGGAGTGCCGCACCGCTCAAGTGCTTCAGAGCTTCAGAGTGATCGATACGAAACATTATCGTAGTGTTGTCGGCAAATATGATGGCCTTAGCCACATATGAAAGAGTAGTTCGGACAGTTAAAAGTTGTAGCCACTAGTGAAATTTGACAATGTCGATAAACGGGCGCCAAGACGGTAGAACAAAGACACAGCAAAGACTAAACTGGCTAAGGATGCGAATGTTGGCAGACCGTAAGGTTCCAATCCAAACAGAGCAATACGATATATTCAAACTATTTTGTCATTGCGATCAAGTCAACGACAGAAATTCCCTTTTAGCTACTGCAATTTGTTTCTCGTATTTTTAAATGATGTGCAAGGGGTGCCAAAGCAGCAGCTTCTAGCCGTGTTTCTAGAATTTGTCTAGAAATCAAACGAGAAACTTATTATTCTAGCCAAGAGGACAGAAATTACGGGATAGTTCGTTTTAGAGACATATGCCGTCATTACTGAAATCCTGCAGTAATGACGGCATTGACGTCTGCGCACCGCCTGATAACCTAGCAGCCGTGAGAGTATCTGGTATGGGGAAGCAATAACCAGTTGTGGTCCTGCCGTAAGATGGTCAATTCAGGTTCCAGATAGAGGCCTGGTGTTGTTGTCGATGACGCGTGATGTCAACATATAGGGGAGAAGAACACAAAATAGTCATTAGGAGTGGGTAGGCCTGACATTGGACCTAGGACACGTTAACGGATGGATGTGTTCAGGAGAAGGATAGCGTCTTATTAGTACAAGCCTACCCAACCTAGTACCAGAAACAATAACATTCGGCCTGTCTTTTACCTGTACACGCATCTATTGCATACCACGTCAGCACTGTTCGTGTGTTGCGTGAGGAGAAATTCCACGCCCCCTCCAAGCTTATCAGAGGTACGGTACGCCGCTGCAAAATAAAAAAAAACCCTCCATCGACTGCGTTGGCAAGTCACAGTAGTACTTTTAGAGGGCCAAATTACAATATTTTAACCACGATTTTGCTGATGATGACAACAACAGCAATGCCAGCGGCCTCTTTATCCAAAATGTGCCTAACTCACTCAAGTTGCTCTAATTTTAGCAACCTTGAGCAGTGCACCAGTATTACTGTGCCTTGTCGCCAGGTGAGCGGTATCTGCGAATAAAACCTGGGTGTCGTAACTGGCGTTACTCTCAATGACTTGTTTCAGTGAATTAGGCACGAACTTTGAGAAAAGGTAACTTTGTTTAAAAGTACGTAGCCTATAATAGATAACTGAAAATTGGTGCTGGCAGAAAGGCTACATTTGATCAGAACCAAATGGCGGCTTTTAATGTGATGCCAAAACAGCTTGACGTAGACGCCATACGGCTATTCTAGGCTGTAGTTACGCCGTAGCTAGTTAAACTAAACAGTGTGTCGTAGGACACGGCACTTGTATTGCTTAAAACCTTAGACCTGATACATGTAAAGCACGAGAAAACAAGAGTAGCCAAGTTACCAGTTGCCAGAAATTACGTCGCCTCTCATAGTTGCCTCTGAAGACGACACCACCGGGCACCAGAACGGGAAGGAGGGAACTAAATAGCCGCTTAATCGAAGAACATCCTGGTCCGAGGCCCAAACATTCAAATACGGTCATTTTCAAAAGGATGGCCTCTGGCTTAGATACGGTTAAACGGAAATGAACTATAGAGATTATTTATAAAAACAATAGAATATTTTAGCTCTTGACAGCATTTTATAGTAAGCATTCGCGTAATCTCAGGGCGCCGCGTCATCTTCATAACAGAAAACAATCTCAGTGAGTTGCACTTGTTTGAAAACAATAACACTATATAAGACAAAAAAATAAAATTCTTTACCGACAATATACAAAAGTCAATCTGACAAAAAACAACGAGAGAAACAACAAGGGTAATAAACCCTCTTGGCGTCTAGGCTAACTCCCTAGACTTGATTTTGTACGTGAACTACAACGCAGTCCTTTATATTTTCTATGGTAACGTGCACCAGGGTTACATTATTGAAAGACATGTTCTTAAACAACTAAGGGTAGCCGCGAATAATAGTTTAATAATTTCAATATTTTTTTTTTCCGGCATTTACCTTTCCTAAATTGGAAACCGTGAAAACCAATTTAAGAATTCCAGCTGCTGAACCCACGACCTCCCGCAAGGCAATAGCTTTGCCACTAAGCCACCTTGCTCGGTATAAGCAGTGATACGGGCGTAAGTAAATATACGGGCGAAACTGGCTAACAATGTTCGAATGTCAACATGCCAAGGGAGAGAGATGTAAGTAAAGCTTCAATTGCGTCAAACAAGTTGCAAGTGGTATATCACTAAGATTTGCCACAGAATTACTCCATGAGGCATTTATCAAGCAAACATATATGCACATAAAACGTTTGTATTTACATAGGTACGCGCAATGTGTTTATGTGTGTATATATATATATATATATATATATATATATATATATATGAGCGGATTCAAACGTTCTGGTACAAATGTATAAAAACAAATTGTTTATTAAATCTTTTCATATGTTTTGTTATCTTCAAAATAACTCTCGTCCACTGTTATGAACTTGTACCACCTTCTCCCCGATTCTCCAAAACATTTTTATAATTTTTTCCGAAATTGGGATTGAGTGGAGTAGCTCCTCTATAGTCTCGACATGCTGTCTATAAATGGAAATGTTGGTCCGGCAAATAGGGAGGTTACGAAAACAATGAAATTGCATTTTTCATTAAATAATTCAAAATCAGTAAATATGTGTGTGCCGGTGCGTTGTCGTGATGAAGGAGCTAAGAGTTGTTTGCGCAGAGTTCAAGACTCTTGTTTTTTTTTAGAGGAGGGTTAAATACTTTTACGTACAATTGCTACGAGTAGAATATGAGAAGATCCTACTTTCCATTCGAGCAGTGTGGGACTCGACCCCAGCGGATGGGTGTTAGCCCGCTGAGACCCATACCCACTAAACGCACCTCCCCATTTAAGCTTCACTCTCTGATGGCCCAGATCTCCATAGAACAGTACTATGGGCCATCAGGAGAAGTGGCGAGTGCCACTCAGATCATTTGGCCGGGGTCACTCACGGGTTTCCCCAACGTTCGACGTGTTTTGTACTAACACCTGCAAAGCCGCATCATTCAGACTAACGTGAATTTCTAGTGCAGTAGACGGAAATCTTGCTCTTCTGAGCTTTCCCAGGGTTCCTTTCTCTTTCATTACCTCTGTAGCCATAGCTGCTCCTAGTTTCCACCCAGAAGTCGTGCCGCACATGTAGTCTACGAACTCCTTAAGGGTTCCTTTCGGGGGATCTGGAATATTTGCTCCTCTTCCGTCTCCCTCATTGGTCCATTTGTTCCTGAGTTGTGCAATTGCTGTGGCTCTAGCCTGTTCCAGTGCCTGGCACTTTAGAAGAGTGTGGGTCGAGTCATCCTCCGCTCCCTCTTGGCAATAAACGCAGATTCGAAAGAGGTTTGTCTGAAAGTCCCCATGTCCCGTGAGGATCTGCGTGAGATAATGGTTTAGTTCTCCCCCCGGCCGCTAAATCCATTGTTTGATGTTTGGGATGAAGGATCGTAGGGTGTGCCCCGGCGCTCCAGAAGGAATGGAGTCCCATTTGGCTTGCCATGCTTCCATTGTCTTCTCTCTCTCTACTTCCTTACTGCTACTCGAGCTGTTTCCCCAGAGTTTTCGCCTTTCCTCCACCTTTAGATCCCAGGGAAGAGCTCCGGCCAGCACGAGAGCAGAGTTTGTGCTAACGGTGCGATACGCCTGGATAATCCTGAGAGCCGCTACTCTCTGAGTGCTTCCAAGGATCCCTCTCGCTTTCTTTGTTTTCAAAGAAGCCTTGAGCCAGATTGGGGACCCGAATAGCGCTATAGATTCGGCCGCTGACATCAGCAATCTACGCCTGCATTCTCTTGGTCCGTGAATGTTTGGTAGAATTCTTGCAATTGCATTAGTCGCCTTGGCCGCCTTTGCCGAGGTTATCTTCAGGTGGCTGAAGCCCGTCAGGCTCTTGTCCAAGCGGATCCCCAAGTACCGGGCCTCCTTGACCTGCTTTATTTGCTGTCCTGCCAGGTATAGTCTGATGGGACTCACCTTCTTCCGTCCCGTTAGCAGTATAGCCTCGCTTTTCTCCGGAGCGATTGCTAAGCCGGCTTCGTCCATCCATCTCCTCGTAGACTCTAGTGTTTTATTAGCATTAAGTTCCAATTCTTCTGCAGTCTTTGCCTGAACTGTGATAGCCAGAACTTCTGCGTACGCGATCATCTGTACTCCTTGTGGAAGGTTATCTTGGCAGAGTACGCCATCGTACGCTAGGTTCCAGAGCAGGGGACCCTAGCGAAAGCTTGAGCTTCATCCTCTAGGGTCTTGTGTAGCTTTTTTAGTTTACGCCTTGCTCTGTTGCAGTCAGACCTCATTTGCGCAATGGTCGCGTTCCACCAGTAGTTTGGCTGTAAGTTCGCCCGCTTTGGATGTATGGGCTTCGTAGCTCGAGCACATGCCGTTATTAGAAGCTCTTGCAGCTCCTATGGGGTTTGGGGTAGTCCAGATAGCATTGCTGAGTTCTGCTCTAAAGGATTTCTCATCGGATATCTTGTAGCGAGCTTTATTGCTTGCGGGTGGCCTGGGTGTCCGCGCCTTTACTGTGAACTCTATGCAGTAGTGGTCGCTGAGGTTTTCTTCTTCAGTGAGGACTTTCCAACCCCCCGTTATTTTACAAGCCAGCGTGTCATCGCCAAGCGTTAAGTCAATATGAGAGCATTGGCCTGCCCTGTGAAAAGTAGGCTCCTTGCCTTTGTTTTGTACGTATATGTCATGACTAGCTGCCCAATCGAGTAAGGTTCTTCCTCTTGTATTCGTTTTCTTTGATCCCCATGTTTCACTTGCTGCATTAAAGTCGCCCGCGAGTAGGGTTCCCAATCCTTTACTGGTGTCGCGTACTGAGTCGCCGAGTTCAGTAAGAAACCTTTCAAATTCCTCCTGTGAGCAGTTCGGGCTGATGTAGCATGAGTACAGTCTCCACTTGTTGGCTACGTCTACCCACACGTATCCTGCTCCTTTTCCGTGTTTGGTTATTGGTGTTAATGAAAGCAGCGCTAAGCGTTAGATCATTGTACCAACCTGCTCGTGTGCTTGCTCTACTTTTATTTGGTTCACTGATAGAAACGAGGCTTGCGTTGCGTCTAGCTGCTATTTCCTCTAGCATGTCATGCGCTACTCTGCCCCTATTACAGTTAACTTGAATTACATTGGTCTCCATTTTTATTGGTTGGCAAGGGTTTGTCCGTGTCTTGAAACCGAGCGGCTCCTCGAGCACCATGTTCCGTCCATTCATCTAAGTTTGTCCTGCTCCGGCAAGCGTCCTTCCTTGAAGCTTTTTTGTTCTCCGATTTCTGCTTATAGATTTGCTGGTCGGTCTCTGTCTCCTGAGCGGCCGACTCAGTTTTGCCACCTCTAGTAGCTTGTGCTGCCTGCTTGGCCGCATGTATCGCTTGTTTCCGTTCCGTCAGATTTCGGAGGTAGCTGGGGCATGTAGTAGATCTGGCGCGGTGACCTACATTTCCACAAACGTAACACTTGGGGGCTTCGGCCTTGCAGCCTCGGGCGACGTGTCCGGCGTCGCCGCACCTGTAGCATATCCGGCTTTCAGCTTTATTGTTCCTGCATTCCCTGGTTGTGTGGCCTATGTCGTGGCAGTTATGGCAAGTTGGCAGGGTAATCCATTCCTCAGGCTTGCCATTGAAGCCACCTAACTTGAAGGTTTTCCTCGCCAGGAGCTTGCGCGCCTCCTGCTTTGGCGACGTTACTATACATTGCCAGCTGCCCTTCTTGCTAGGTCGCCGAGCCTCTGTGCGCATATAAGTCGATTCGTGAAAATTCAGGGTCTTCCGGATCTCTGTCCTAATGGCCTCCGCGCTTATGAAAGGGTTAACATCGTGCAGGACAACCGTCATAGTAGAGCCAGTGACCCCTCTGGTATCAACCTCACCCCCGGTACCTTGGCGTAGTACAGCAGCAAAAGTGGCGGAGCTGCCAGCCCTTTCCTCCGTTATCTTGAGGATAAGGTCTCCGGTACGAGTGGTTCTAACGGGGCCAATTCGCACACCATTTTCAGGCTTTCCGACTAGCGGGCGGATCTTGTCAAGGATCTCGCTTGCCGAGGTTCCTTCTTTCGCCCGGATTCTCACTGACATAATTTCAGTCTGCGCGTTCCGTGGGCCAGTAGTACCTACGTCTGGCTTGGGCCTTTGCTGTCCCTCGTTTGTGATGTCTGCCGAGCAGCCTTCAGTGGCTCTTCGGAGCGATGTCCCAATCAACTCCTGGGATATATAGAGAGCCACTGGTTCCAAGTTTGTCTCGTCGTGGCTCCTCTCAAGGGTCTTGCAGAGTATCTGCAGAAACGCTTGTGGAGAGACTTCTGGTTACTCCGATCACCAGAGTGCGCGTTTTTCTACTAGGAGACGTCGGTTTGTCCTCGCCTGATTCCAGGTCAGTGCCAACTGGCTCCAGTTGTTCGTTGTTTGTTAGAACGGCCACACTTCCCGCCCGAAGGGTGGACGCCGATTCAGCAAGCGGAAACTGGGTCGCGAGTTTTTTGAGGATAGCCCGGTCCTTTTCTGACTCTCTTGTAATGACCATTGCCTGCACGTCTCGCGACGCTACAATGCTGTTATTCGAAAAGCGAGCGGCTTTGAATGTGGCTTCTGGCCAGACTTGTCGAATAAGTTGGGTGGCGTTCTCAAGCGACGGCAACGCTGCTAGTTGTTCCTCAATGAGCTTAGCCGTTTGTAGATCTGGCTGCTCTTTATCTAGATTTTTCTGGCACGTATAACATATAAGGTTTTGGGGCGTTAAAACCTTTCTAAGTGAGCCGATTGCTGTACTTTTAGGTCCTCAACCTGTTTGGCCAGACCCTCTGTCTTTGCCTTCCATCTGTCAGCCAGCATCGTAATTCTTTGCACTTGTGCCGTCTGTTCGGCGCTGGCTTCTTTTAGTTGCCTGATAGAACTCACGTGCTCTGCTTCACTAGCTTTCTGTTTTAATTCAAGCTCCCATGTGCATTTGTCGAGGCGAGTGATCGCAGCCTTGATGTCCGTTTGAGTAGTGGCATGTTTTTCTTTAAGCGCCGTAAGCTGCTTGACCACCTTCAATAGCTTACTCAAACCCCCTGCACTATCCTGCAGGCCCTCTTCGGCGCGCATTTTTGGCCTTTTGGCTGGCCACGGTTCGACCTGTCACACAATGCGTAGCATCGCTTGGCGAAATCGCCATTGCTGCCGCTCTCTTTCGTTGAGTCTGCGGCGTTGCAGCAGACATTATCTCCTTGTCCTCCGAGTCGTTGTTTGAGCCCGTGTCTTTTTCCGTCTCCGGTTCCGCTACCCTCTTCTCCAACTCGTCTGGATCCATTCCTTTTTTTTTTTTTTTTGTGGTTTACGTATTTATATCTGCGCTGCTACTATGTGATGCTATACATATATACACATATATACATATATACATTTATATATACACACTGCGGTGTACTAGACAGTACAATGTGAAACGGTATTTATATAGGTCAATGTTATACTTGGCTAACTTATTTCAGTTGAAAAGTCGTTATTTCGTTCGAATTTGGACGGGCAGTGGACTGCTCGAAGCCTCCCAACCGCTGCTCGAGTAGTTTCGTTTTCGCTTCGTCTTGCAGAAGAAGTAACATGTAAGCTTCACAGCGGCCTAGCTCCACGCCGCTATGTCGCACGTCCACGCACAGAACACCATAATGACCACTGAGTTTCACGGACCACTACAGTATCTCACTCTATGGATTAATCTTCGTGCACTCACACGGGAAGCATGTTCTTTCGGAGCTTCGTAGTCCTAAGTCCGCAAGCCAGAGTCTTCTGCTTCCGTCAAAAGGTTTAACTCGGACATTTCCGATGGGCGTTCATTTGCTGGAAATTCAGCATTTTTAAACCGAAATTCGCTGCCTGTCTCGTGACGCATGAAATATTGGTGAAAACTGCTACAACTGACACATAGGTGAATCCTCAGCTATTTTTCTAATAGTAATTCGGCGAATGTTGAGTACGATATCACGAACTTCAGGGAAACAGGGAAAGTTTAGGATTACAATGCTGTCAGCCACAAATTGCCCTTATTGTTGTTGTTGTTGTTGTTGTTGTCGTCGTCGTCGTCGCCGCTCATACTCTGATTGAAACAATCGCTATATGCATACTTTCGGAAAACATACGCCACGAAGGAAAAGCTCCACCTGCCCAGTAGTAGCGCATACTGGCTATGCGGCATAACCACTATTTTTGGGCTCTCTTAGCATTCTGTGTTCTTCACCGCAGTGGGGTGTGCTCTACGGCGCCCCGCTCTGCTTTGAGGTTATTGCCTCTGGGTCTCCCTTTCCGCTTTCTGGTGCTCTCTGGGTTTCGTCTGCCTTTGGCAGCAACGGCAAGAGGCAAGGTCGGTCGGGCAGATCCATCAGGGATTGATAAGCAGCAATCCTAATAACAAGAACGAATAATATATATATATATATATATAAGCGTACTCATATGACCTCTTACGCACGTGCCATCAACGTAGATGGAAGTGGAATCTGCCAATTGTGCAGACCTAAATAAGATTCGGTACGAATAAGATCACTCTGTGACGTTCATCGGCCAGTGCAGCTTTAATGGCAAAGAAATAATTAGCATCAAGAAAAAAAAATAATAAAATGTATTATAGTATTGCGATGTACTCTACAATGTGTGTATGGCATTTTTTAAGTTACAGCAAATATTTGTCGCAAAATATTGCTTACGAACAAGCTTACAAGTATTCTGCTGCCTTTGCGACTTGCGTGCTTGAACCCATTATAATAACAGATCTACTTAGCGTTGGCTATTTCAACAACAGCTGCCCAATTACCAACATCTTCACTTTCAATCATTTGTTTGTATTTAGATTTTCATAATTTAAATTTGACCGTACTAGTAGATGTAGTAGTGGCCAAATAAAGAGACTTACCAATATAGCATTAAGGCCAGCCCCGACACGGAGCATCTTTGTGTATGTCTTAATGTTACATAAAGATAAAATCAAAATTCAGTGCGTACTTAAGAAAAAGGTTGTATATTGTAATAATTGATTAATTGATTAATGTAATAATTAAATTAAATACATTCAAAAATAAAATGAAATGTGTAGAAGTCTAGCCACGAGTAGACTTGCTATCCTTCGCGAATGTTTCAGGTATTGCTCGGTGAGTTGGGAAGATGGGTGGTTTGAGTGGGTTGGAGCCCCACAGTGCCAGCTTAAGGCTACTTACTATTAGTTGCACACAACATGTTCTTATCGACGGAAAGACAGCCCATCAAAAAAATAGCTCTCATTTTACAACTAGAACTAAATTTCTTGTTTACACTACCTAAAACATACGTGGAGACCTGGCGAAGTGTCTGGCATTTACATAATATACACAGATTAACAAAACAAAAATTCTGAATGTTGTTATTACATCTTATTGATATTTATTTCTTGAGGTCGATTAGAAAACAGGGCATGACAGATTTCTTTTTTTTTTGCAAACTATTCTCAGTACGACTTTTCTACGCTCGCTACAGATCGTTGTGCAGTGTTTTTCAGACGAAGCCGAATACGCTTATATGTTCAGCTTCCCTACTGAACAGCTCATTCTTTTGTATTCAGTTATGCCCGGCCAGTTATATCGACATATAAAATATAGCAAACTTTAGCAATTTCTGTCTCACTCCCAGACAAAACATCTCCGTTCATTCTATCGGAAAAACATTTATTTTTGTTAACGAGTTAGACGACTCTCATCCTCAATGTGGCACAATTATATTGGGATATCCGCTATATATATATTCAGTATAAATATAGCAATACAAGACAGCTGCCGTAACTTTTTTCAATGCTATATGCTCAGCAACAAAAATAAAATTACCTTATTGACGTTAAAATGTAACCTTTGTAAGGCTACGACGCCTGTCTTGTATCAACAGCTATTCTAACCTCAAGCCCCTGCCTCATCGAGCCCACTGCACTCCTTTAGAACGGCCATGTGATTATACCAGCGGCTTCTTCGAAGGAAAACTTTGCCCTACCCCTATCGTTGTTCCCACTGTTGGGTTTCTCCCTAACACCGCACGCGGTTCTGCCACCATAACTCCTGTTTATTGCCCTAGAGCCACAAGCGTGCACACAGACACCTGAACGTAAATCTTTTTCAGCGTAATGTCAGAGACCCAGCACACGTCTAACGCGTCTCTACATTGTGATTACGACTATCATGCATTATTCAACCTGCATATAGCACCCAAACTGCGCTGTCGCCGCTTTACAGCTTCTTTTCCGACTAGCTTAGCTCTAACGTATGATGGAAATCGACCGAGATGGCCTTTTCAACGAGCTTACGCATACGCTCGCAAACTTACCTCAGAGCACCATCGCATGGAAGCTATAATTGCGACAAGAGCAAACAAATATCACAAAAAACTAAACGTTTCCAATTTTAGCTCACAAAGGGGCCGTTGCAGATATGCCTGCATCGTAGAGCTAGGTTCGTGTTTAGCGCACCACCGATTCACGCCTTAATGTTTTTTAACATTTTCTTTGAAGCGAGCCCATAATTCGATTGGAATGGGTCTGTATTGGTTCTGGGCGCAAGTACCAAAATACTCCGAGGGTAAGGTGTGTGTCACGTACTAGAAACGTAGATCCACCGTTATTTCGAATACGCGGCGAGAATTCAATCGGTTTTGCACAGGAAACGATGGTAAAATATAATGTTTATGCTGACAATTTATGTCTGTAACGTTCGTAGAGTTGAAAAAGAGATGACTACGTGCCTTTCGAAAGTAGGGCTGTAGGTTTACTTGTTAAGCCTTTTTTTAGCGTTAATATAGATAATAGTTTTATTAACCAATGATTGGTTTACGAATATACGTCATAGACATTGCATTTCCAGAGTTGAGACAACGGAATTGCTCTTTCACAACGCTGAAGGTGATATAGATCACACAGGCGGCCACAAAGTTTACATACACTCCGGCGAGGTCTCATGTAACTTCTCGCGCACACAGATCTGCATGTGGAAGCCGTGGACGGCAAATCTGATGATTAGATGCCGGTTCTCTAACGGCAGGCTCTTCACCACTCCGACGTCATTGTTTTTAATTCATAAAACAGCGGGTCGATGTCGGCCATTTTACTTTCCCAATATAAAACATCGTTTTCCAAAAACCGTCGTCTTCGGCAGGTTGTACATCCTCTGCAAGTTTCAACGAATATGACGATGATGCCAGTAAGTACACTAATCTATTCAGGCTAGTGCGGTGGACGTTCAATACTCTCTGTAGGAAACTGGCTTTGAGTTAATCAAACGTCGTTAAGTTCGATCTCGTGAGATAAGGCCAAATCACCTGAACACCGTAGGATAGGGATAGGTGGGTGCAATCTTCAGATTAAAGAAGTTAACAGCAACCTCCATCCAGACAGCCTGTATGGGTCATTGACACTGTTAAGGGATTGTAGGCCTTTTCAGACTCTAACTTCAACATGCCTGGAGAAACTTGTGCCACGTGAAAAAAAAACACGACCCCCAGGTAGGAAAAGTAAGAAACGAATTCAACTGTTTCTGAATCGAATCGGAACTCATCGCTTTTGGCCAGTTTTCCTCCTCGTCGGAATTTTGTCGCTTTAGTTTTGCTTGCATTTCTCTCCAGTCTGTTCCGGTTTGCATAACGCTGTAGAAACACAAGCCACTGCTGCAAGTGAAAACGGGAGAACAATAACATAAACGTTTCCACTTGTGAATGCCGACTATGTATTTTCGCCGGGAGATCGCTTACCAACATTGAGAACCACAGAGGACTCAGGGTATCATTCTGAGCAACACCGGTGGTCTGAGCGATCGGCGCGTGCTCAGCAAGCCCATCGTCTAGTATTACCAGTCCCTCTTGCCAGATGCTTTTCAGAAGTTCTAGCATGCTCAGTGGGACTCCACAGCGTGCCAGCTTGTCGAGGATGATCGTTTACGAGGCCGTATCAACGGCCGCCGTGAAGTCTACAAACACGGCGAATAGATAACTTCCCCTGATCTGAAGCGTACGATTCACCGAGTTTAGAAGCACGGCGCACGCAGTCGTTGTTGATCTGCCTTTTCTGGATCCGTGTTGTTGCACAGGATGTGCCCCAGTAACTCCTAAAAATACTTCCTGGCGACGGGTTAAAATAGCCGACAGAAGCCTATATATTACTCCCTTTTTCGTTATTTCTCAGTAGGATGATAGAGCCAGCGGGTCTCCCTTTCCCTTAGCAATGATACTAAGGAGACTGATCCTCCATTCCATGGGTATGGGATGTTCTAAGTACTTCATTAAAATGAGCAGTAAAACACGGCACCAACAAAGTGGCCTGTCGAAGATGTTCGTTTAAGCGTTTTCGTTAAGCTTTTTTTAGAGAAGTAATTCAATAAAGCTGTGTTAGTTACTGTTGGTTGAAAAATTAGTATCTTTCTGTTCACGAAATTGTAGATGTTTTTGGGTAAATTTTTGCAAAATACTCTGAATTTTCACTTATGTTGGTACGAGTATTGTGCATAATAAGCAACCAGTGTTAGTGATATTATTATACTAATATACTAATTGTAGATTATCGTTAATACTATTATTCTGAATGATAGTGACACTACTACTTGTATTATTACTATTAGTACTATTATTAATTACCTGCTACGACAGCTGTCTCTACAGCCAGAGGAAGTATGCCTACCTGTCTATTTGCCGTTAAACGTCAGTTGTTCATTAGTAAGGCTTGCATCCCTACAGCAGGTACTATAATGCTGTCGTTGGCAGCGGGTGGAATAATTAACCCTCTAAAGGGCAAGTTTTCCCGCTTTTCGTAGACAGTAGCAAAGCTGAATTTGTATGCCTACATGCTTAGCCACCGAGGGCAGTATAGCATTTTCGAGCTTAAGATGTCGTGTCGGACTTGCCGCAGTTTTGCGGAACTTGGACGCTTATCGCAAAGTTTTCTGAGAATACACGATTGTACGTGCCAGACTACAGCGATATTGCACCAATAAGTAAGCATTGTGTAAGGGAGAATCTTAAGAGAAAATTGCACACCAAGCATTTTATAGGCGCGTTATTTTTATTGTATGGTAACTTTGTGTGTGTGTGTGTGTGTGTCTGTCTCGATTATTCAGTTGTTTTATATTTATTACAACATTTAGCGCCCGATCGAAATACGTAGACAAGATGCTATGCTTCGAGCAAGTACTTTGTGCTGTTCAATATTGTAAAATTTCGGTGACACATATTAGAACAAGCCACATATGAGAATAATAAAACCCATCTATCTATCTATCTATTATTCTAGATTAATTCTGGCCATTTTGACCTCCCAAACGCAAATTAATTCATTGTAGGCTGACGCATTTGGGAAGTCAGAAGGGCCAGTTTTAATTCCGAATTCTATAACAGTGATGCAATGAAGTTCACCACTTGGAAGGGCGGCTTTTGTTTCGAGGTCAAATTCGAAATTCAAAATTTAATTTCAAACAAAAAATCTCAACCGATATGCTATCCACGGATTTCGTCATGTTTTTTGTGCATTCAACGGCTACCCATCATGTTAGAATGTATTGATCCACAACACATAAATATATATATATATATATATATATATATATATATATATATATATACGAGGTGTGTTTTCGCGAGTTACGTATATTCGAATTTCGATTTTTTGTGGCGTTATGTTGGTACTCATGTCTCTCACTTATGCCGACAAGCTCGGCCATTTTGAATGTTCACTTAATTGTTGACAGCTGCTTTGCTTGCACGTGTTTTGGATCGTCTTCGATTTTTACCTATTCAAAAAAATGGATTAAAGAACCTGTATCAAATTTTGTGTGAAAAACGAAATTAAGTGCGCGGATGCATTCCGAATGTTGACTGTGGCATACGGAGAAGCTACCTTGGACCGAAGCAACGTTTATCGGTGGTACAAAATGTTCTCAGAAGGCCGAGAAGATGTGAACGACAAAGAGCGTGCCGGACGCCCGAGCACTTCAACAACAGACGAAAAAATTAATGAAGTGGAGAAAATGGTATTGGCCAATCGTCGAATCACCGTTAGAGAAGTTGCTGAGGACCTAAACATATCGATTGGCTCGTGCCATTCGATTTTTATCAATGATTTGGGCATGAGACGGGTCGCCGCGAAATTCGTACCAAAATTGCTCAATTGCGACCAAAAACAGCATCGCATGAACATTGCTAATGAGATGTTGGACTCTGTCCGCGACGACCCAAATTTGCTCCAGAGGGTCATAACTGGTGACGAATCGTGGGTTTATGGTTATGACGTGGAAACCAAAGCTCAATCATCTCAATGGAAGCTGCCGCACGAACCCAGACCGAAAAAAGCGCGCCAAGTTCGGTCGAATGTGAAAGTTTTGCTGACAGTTTTCTTCGATTGCAGGGGCGTGATGCATCATGAGTTCTTGCCACAGGGTAGAACGGTCAATAAGGAATATTACCTGCAAGTTATGCGCAATTTGCGCGAAGCAATCCGCCAGAAACGCCCGGATTTGTGGAAGAACAAAAATTGGCTTTTGCACCACGATAACGCCCCTGCTCACACATCGTTGCTTGTGCGCGAGTTTTTGGCCAAAAACAACACACTAATGATGCCGCAGCCACCGTATTCCCCAGATCTGGCCCCTTGTGACTTTTTCTTGTTCCTTAAACTGAAGAGGCCCATGAAAGGACGACGTTACGCTACGCTTGACGAGATAAAGACGGCATCGAAGGAGGAGCTGAACAAGATAAAAAAAAATGGTTTTTTGAAGTGCTTCGAAGATTGGAAAAACCGTTGGCACAAGTCTATAATAACTCATGGGGATTACTTTGAAGGGGACAAAATAGATATTCATGAATAAATGAATAATTTTTGAAAAAACACAAAGGTCGCGATACTTATTGAACACACCTCGTATGTTGAGCATCCTGCCCGAGGTATCATTGGGCAGTTTGCACGAATGTCACTTTAAGCCCATCGCAGCTAAAGCAAATGTTCATATTTATAATAAAGCGAAATTAATACAGGCACAAATAACAAGACGTTGATACTATGTAAAAAATGGCCGCCCGTTTTTGTATACCTCTCAAGAACCGTGACATCAAGCACTAAACGGGCTCCCGATTACTCTTTACAGACGCGGTACGACGGTAAGACTGTCCAGCCAGCTGCGCGATCAGTTTCTTTCATGAAATTAAGGCGTTTTAGCTCTCTGTGCATGTAAAAGTCATTAATTTGCTGTCGTTATGCCAAATTAACTGCCAGGGTCAGCCAGATAGTCGACTGAGATAGCAAATGCTTGGGTATACGAAATCCCACTTGAATAAGTTGAACATGGTAACGCATCTTGCGCCACGACTGTAAGTATCTGTAAGGCGTTCGACTGCGTTAAATGTGACGTTCTTTTCGCTATACTTGAGGGCATCGGACTAGATGAATCCGCTTTCCGCTGGTTCGTATCGTCGTATCGTGCGCGAGCTATCCACGTGACAGGTCTTTTGTCATCTTCTGGAACATTTATCGTGAAGTTAGGCATACCCCAAGCATTGGTTTTTGTGTACTTACCTCTTCGTTATGTCTGTAAATATAGCTTTCTGCAGCGTTGCATGCCTTTCTGACGTACGCGTAGCCAGCTGTACCAACAACACGCTACGTGTCCCTGTTGGGCAATCTATAAATGCCAAAAAAAAATTTCTTGGTCTTGCTCAGCCAACTAACATGTTGCAGGTGTTTAGGTATATGTTCTGCGGCATAAGAGTTATTATTACTCTCAGTCTATATTAGGCATTTTCTGGAAATGTCCCTCGCCACCACGTTCTCACCGTCTGGAATTCTCTCCGGACGTTGCTGCGTATGCCTCCTTCAAACAAAAGCTTTGTGCATTGTCAGTTATTATTACTAGTATTATTATCACAAGTCTTCCCTCATTGCCACCATGGACTAGAAACGATGACATAACTCTGCCTCTGTTGGGCAAACTCCCCTGTACAAGCGCTGTATGTTCTCAAGTGTATTCACAGTACTCAATAAACTATTTCATACATTCATACATTGAAAGGACAAGTTGCTTACCAGCAAAATAGGTTGTAAGTTGTTTTAATACTCTATCTAAAAATCAAATATAACGCCAACAAAGTTTAAAGCGGCCTGCATTACCTCAAGACGCATACCAACATGAGGTCGTTGATCATACTCGCTATACTATTTTTTAAGTTTTGGAAATGCTTGATGCACATATGTCACGAGCGGAATCTAATGCGAAACTTAAACCCACTAAACCCATATTCCTCCTCACGCCTAGGCTCGACATTGCTTTGCAATTACTCTAAAACCACGAGGGGAGCGGCGTATTCGCGCCGTCTGCTGTCATCGTGTCCTCTGCTTCCCCGTCCCCCCAGCCTTAGTTAGAGTCCTCAGTTGGTGTTTCGAGACCCCTGGAATCCAGCTGCCTCCCTGACGTTCCCACTCTTCCATCGACGTCTCGTCTTGACCGTTATATTGCTTAAACTTCTGTTTCTGGTTGTTTTTTCAGAACCCCTCTGAGTGTCAAGATGGCGTTGAACCATCAACAACTCTTTTCACATCTGCGCCGTCATCATCGCGCAGCATTGAGAGCTCCGCAGCGCAGAACCACAAGTCACTGTTAGCCTTTTTAATCCTCGCCATGTAGCTTTGGAACTGACCGTGTCCGGTCAGTACCTGCGTTGTACAGTAGAATAGCTCACCGTACTGTCAGTCATACCATACCCCCGAGGTCTGGGATCAAATTCTTGGCTCAGCTCCCCTACCACCAGACCTCGGTCAGCCACGTAGCATGAAATCATCAGATAGAGGTAGGTGGAAATTCCTTTCCGTTTCAGCGCCTCCGCAACCACTTCTCAGTTTATTGTGTTGAAGGCGTCTTTGACATCCCGGAGGATGTTCTCACAAATCTTCTCATTCTAAAGGTCTTCGTCTAACTATAAGTCCTCGTGCATGGCCAGTAGTGTCTGTTACTTATCCTTCTCTCCTCAGCAATTTATTCGTTCTATCAGTACATGGATGTATGGTAGCTCCGTTCGCGTCCGCCTCCATTCGGTGGGTTTGCTTTTATACACGCCGAGATGAGCAGGGGGAGCGCCGGTGCTCGTTTACCCCCTCATTCCCTAGAGTACGGCAGGTATTATCAACTTCAACGCAAAGCTTTCCCCTGTTAAGCCTCCTTGCCTGCCATTCCTGCCTACCCAGGAACGGGATGACGAAAACTTCGGGGGTTATAAGAGTAAAACCGATCCAGATCCTTCCCACCCGCCACCCGTCACTCCTCCACCAAAAAAGAAGGCTTGCTTCTTCAATCACGTAGTCGATGTATGCTGTCCAACTTCTCCGACAGAATGTGAGTGCCCTTCCGTCGTTGATGACCGTCAAGGTAAAACCATTCACCTGATTGATCCCTTGATGGTGAGGTATGCCGGGGCGCGACACTGCACTTTGACTGAGGCTTCGATGTAGGGCCCAGACAGCAGACAAACTTCCATAGCGCCGCCTCGTGGAGGGGGTCTGCTACGCGGCTGTCTGCGGCAGTAGCTTTTTTTTTTTTTTTTTTTTATGGAGGAGGGTTAAATACTTTTACGTACTATTGCTACGAGTAGAAAATGAGAAGATCCCACTTTCCATTCGAGCAGTGTGGGACTCGACCCCAGCGGATGGGTGTTAGCCCGCTGAGACCCATACCCACTAAACGCACCTCCCCCCTTAAGCTTCACTCTCTGATGACCCAGATCTCCATAGAACAGTACTATGGGCCATCAGGAGAAGTGGCGAGTGCCACTCGGATCATTTGGCCGGGGTCACTCACGGGTTTCCCCAACGTTCGACGTGTCTTGTACTAACACCCGCGAAGCCGCATCATTCGGACTAACGTGATTTTCTGGTGCAGTAGACGGAAATCTTGCTCTCCTGAGCTTTCCCAGGGTTCCTTTCTTTTTCATTACCTCCGTAGCCATAGCTGCTCCTAGCTTCCACCCAGAAGTCGTACCGCATATGTAGTCTACGAACTCCTTAAGGGTTCCTCTGGGGGGATCTGGAATATTTGTTCCTCTTCCGTCTCCCTCATTGGTCCATTTGTTCCTTAGTTTGGCAATTGCTGTGGCTCTAGCCTGTTCCAGTGCCTGGCACTTTAGAAGAGTGTGGGTCGAGTCATCCTCCGTTCCCTCTTGGCAATAAACGCAGCTAGATGAGGGAGCTTTTCCGATTCGAAAGAGGTATGTCTGAAAGTCCCCATGTCCCGTGAGGATCTGCGTGAGATAATGGTTTAGTTCTCCCCCCGGTCGCTCAATCCATTGTTTGATGTTTGGGATGAGGGATCGAAGGGTGTGCCCCGGTGCTCCTGAAGGAATGGAGTCCCATTTGGCTTGCCATGCTTCCATTGACTTCTCTCTCTCTACTTCCTTACTGCTGCTCGAGCTGTTTTCCCAGAGTTTTCGCCTTTCCTCCACCTTTAGATCCCAGGGAAGAGCTCCGGCCAGCACGAGAGCAGAGTTTGTGCTAACGGTGCGATACGCCTGGATAATTCTGAGAGCCGCCACTCTCTGAGTGCTTCCAAGGATCCCTCTCGCTTTCTTTGTTTTCAAAGAAGCTTTGAGCCAGACTGGAGACCCGAATAGCGCTATAGATTCGGCCACTGACATCAGCAATCTACGTCTGCATTCTCTTGGTCCGTGAATGTTTGGTAGAATTCTTGCAATTGCATTAGCCGCCTTAGCCGCCTTTGCCGAGGTTATCTTCAGGTGGCCGAGGCCCGTCAGGCTCTTGTCCAAGCGAATCCCCAAGTACCGCGCCTCCTTGACCTGCCTTATTTGCTGTCCTGCCAGGTATAGTCTGATGGGACTCACCTTCTTCCGTCCCGTTAGCAGTATAGCCTCGCTTTTCTCCGGAGCGATTGCTAAGCCGGCTTCGTCCATCCATCTCCTCGTAGACTCTAGTGTTTTATTAGCATTAAGTTCCAATTCTTCTGCAGTCTTTGCCTGAACTGTGATAGCCAGATCATCCGCGTACGCGATCATCTCTACTCCTTGTGGAAGGTTATCCTGGCAGAGTACGCCATCGTACGCTAGGTTCCAGAGCAGAGGACCCAGGATCGAGCCCTGTGGAACTCCTGCTGTGCGGCAGTAGCTGCCTCAGTGATGGTCTTAGTCATCGTTTCGCCCACGTTTGGATCTAATTCGCTGAGGCGTATTACTAGGTCACCCTGCCCATTCCGTACACCCATTTACCGTAGCTCGGTAAGGGGCTTTGTCGATAAGGTTCTTGCGGATGTTTCTGAAGGCGTCCGAGACGACTTACTCTCGCCGACTCGGATTCTGACTATAGTCTGGGCGGTCAAGGAGGGGCAGGGCGGCTTGCTCTCCATACTGCTACGTAAACTATTTGCTCTGAGTGCAAAATACACTGCAACTGAAGCAGCTATATTCAAAACTCCACCATGCTTATGGAGAAGCTTAAGTTATACCGGCGAATGTAACCTAAAGTGAGTTCGATCCCTGCGCAACGCGTACCCTCTCGAAGCGACCTTTCTTTAAAACAAATGCGAAGATAGCTTAAGCATATATATATATATATATATATATATATATATACATACGTACATGTTCGTTTTCCTAACAAGGGACGTTGCCATGCACAATATGCTTGATTAACATACTGCACAGTTGCTGTCAAGGCCCAACGCAAATACACACGAGCTTCGACGCAAGCAATATAAACAGCCGAGAAACTGGCTTTCTGTTCGAAACGCTCTGCTTGCGGGACCGTGTCATAGCCAGACGCCACGTAGACAGAAGAAATTGGAGAAAGGTAGAGTTTTTAGGTTTGCGTTGTAATCCTCTAGCAAAATGTAATGCGATGCAAGCGATGCATATGTCCTCGCCGTAGCATGTAAAAGGACATCGAAGGATTTACGACTCGGCATATAACGTATAGGCGCCCGTCCGCTGGCGGGGAACTAGAACCAACGCCGGGATCTTGGAAGCAACTGTGCAATTTGTTGAGCAAGCATATTTTCTATGACGTGGTGGGGGGGGGGGGGGGGGGAGGGGGCTTAAGGGTTGCAGCCCGCCCCTACGGTCTCGCCGCATGCGCTGCAACAAAATGATTCCCAAACGGGATGTCTCTTCTTAGTCCAGCGACAATTCGGAAAATGTCGTGATTTATAGGGGGGAAGGGTGTTTATTTGATGCACGGGGCAGGCCTGAGGTTCCTATACACTCTTCGGACAATAAAACACGTTTATTTTCCGGCTTGAATTTGCTACATAATTTATTGCGCCACTTTTGGGGCTTTCACTCAAGCTGCTATGGCTTCAGCGTTCTATCAGAGCGACGAGTTCTGGTCAGAGTGTGCCTCCTTCGCTGCTTCGCAGATATCTTGGCCTGATATGGGTACGTTTACTCTTATTTCCCCGTCCAGCTAAAGTTCGACTAGTGCTTCTACGTTGATTCACGATGTCACAGCACGTCTCGCCGATTAAGCGCCTTCTTTGGTAAGTTTATGTTCTGCCTGATTTTAGCAGATCTATTTTATTTACCATACACACTTCCACTAACATAATAATGTTTCGAATTGTTTGCATTTATACTGGAAAAATGCTATACTCTACCATGGTTACCCTTTCTCTTCTGCCACGGCCTGTAGTCCCTAGTCTTATCGTTTGATGTCACGCAGACTGTCGCTATTGCCTAGACCTACTATATATAAACGATAAACTAGATCGCTATGGTGGCGGGTGCCTGTCGACAGAAAAGCCAGCGCGATTCGATCAACTGATCATAGCCACAGCGGCCTACCACAAAATAGGGCATTTAGGCTACGCAAGAGCAGTTTGAGCCAGTGAATATGTATGTATCTTTTATTCCAAACATTTCAGAGTTCCCTGAGGGAAAAATGAATTACGTTTGGACGGTATCAATGAGACGCCTTGTCAATTTATTTCGCTTCAAAAAACGGAAAATTCTGGAAGATTGAATTTCAATCTATTGCAATTTCTTAACATCTTAATTTTATTTTTTTCAGTACATTGACATCGGACGAATTTTTTAACAAAAGGTGGTGTACATTATCAGTAATTAAAGTAATACCATATGCGTGAAACACATTTGTAAATTTGCTTTAGAAACCCGACAATAATTTTTCTCTGACTGACCCAATATTTATATATGGTATCACGTTGTCTAGGGAAATGCACATTGCCCTCTTCTATAATATTCGCCCTGTACCAAGGAGTGGTTTTCCTCAAATAATTCTGAAATAAGTAGAACAAAAGATAACCTATAAGAGCGAGCTCATGACTATAAAGTGGATGTAGTCGAATATACCACAAGAAATCCGGCAACTTGTGGCAAATCATCACAGACGTATGCGGGCGAGCATTGTCATAAATGGCTTGCTGCTGGTTGCACAATCGGTAGTTCCGAGTGAAATGGGATGAAGCACGTAGTGAGCCAAGACTGGCACGATGCCGTTTCACAAGGGAACCGCGTCTCTTCACGGCTATACCCAATGTCTGTTTTGAACACAAGGTCCTATGCACGACTATACACAATGTCTGTTTTAGACGTAAGGTCCTGTTTACGGCTATACACAATGTCTGTTTCAGACATACCGCGTTGCGGGAGAGTCTTAAGGAGAGTCTATTTTACCGCTGACGAGGGCACTAGCCGCTGGTGCAGTCAAAATGGGATAAAACTCTCTATTAAGAAATGTCTCGTTCTGAAACATGGCTCTACCGATCTGATATATCAGCTCAACGGATCAACATTGCCCACCACAAAGTGCTGGTGCACGGGACCTAGGTGTTTTAATTTCGATAGATCTTACGTTTACTGCTTATACCTGAGATCTAGGCAAATCTACATCCGTACTTGTAAACATGCTTTTCCGATGTTTCATCATTAGGGCTCCATATGTATATTCTCGTTTGAATAAATGTATTAAATCTATTATCTTATTATCCTTATCTAAACATTTATCTAAACGTAGGTATGATTGAGGGTGTCAAAGAAGATTTCTGGAAAGACTCTGCAGAAAATGTGACATTGAGCCAAATGCTCTTCACCTTCTATCGCTGTCAACCGTGTTTAGGTAGAGTGACGTACGGGTACTACCACAGTTTGTAAGCTCAAATTTTATCGACCATTTCGTTGATAAGAGTATTGCTCCTATCAACGGAGGTATATTATGGAGTTTTTCTTGTACGAATAAAAAAATAGTGCTTGTGCCAGCATGTGTCACAAGTATTGAATTATTCAATAACTGCGGCTTCGCAGGTTTCTATCCTGCTTTTCACTGCTAATTGTGTAGAAACTTATAGCGCGCCACGTCTCTTAAACCACGCAAGGTACACTGCTTGCTCTCGCTTTGAACGGTTTGTCAGTTAGCTTTCAGCTACCTTATGCGGCACATATACGTTACCACGTTAGCCACGGCTAGTTAAGTGCGGATCCTCAACTGATCTATGTGATAAGTGATAAGCAGTCCGCGTGGAGAGTGTCTAGATTTCGATATCTTATGGGATGTTGCTTAAAAAGTCGCGCTTCACTAAGGGCTATGTTCACTTACCTTCAGACTTCCGTTGATTGCTGGGCCATCAGTGTACCTATCAAGTACAAGGTTAATCTTATGTTACTTTCTCGAAATGCCTGTTCGTAGACACAAACGTCTAGTATGTACTCTAATTGTATAGTTGTTCACACATTGTGATCTTTTCCGTTTCCGTTTTCCGCGCGTTAGACGCGCGTTCTTGGACAGTTCTTTGAAAAGCTGTCGCCAGTTTCCGGTACGCCCGGCCCATCGTAGCGCGACCACACGTGTTTTAGCAGTATTTACGCTCACTCCATTTTTATCACACTAGCTTTGCATATATTCGAAACTCTTTTGTAGCTTCTCGGTATCTCTCGATGCTATGGAGAGATCGCTCGCGTGCATGACTCACTCCTATTCTCAACATTCCGGTATCGCTAATGACGTAGTTTATTAATCGAGCATTTGCGCTCTACGAGATGTTGTAGAATGAAGCGCTCTGCGCGTACGACCAACGTGAGCAACTTGGTTCTACGCGCTATATCATATCTTTGTACAGGGGCCTAAAACAACGTAAAGTTGCTGCCGTTCATCTGAGATCTTGCTTCGTGCAAGTACGCAGTTTATTGAGTGTGTAATCAAGAGTAAATGGCATTCCTTCAGAATTTTGATGGTCAAGATATCAAAGCCGACGGCCTTTCGTCTAGACATTTTGCGGACGGTACCAGTTTTCAGCGCATTATCTTTTCGCATAGAAAGTTTCGGGCGCAACGCATTGCTGGTAGCTATATGCAACTAGTGTCGGGCTCACTAATTCATTAAGCCCATATCCCTCCTCCCCGCCCCGAGAGCTCAGATTTGCGTAACATTTCTACGACACCATGAAGGAGGAATCTCATGTTTCGAGCGCTCTATGAGCCTCGGCGGTGCTTCTCTGACCTGAGTGGGTGCGTCGAGACCGCGCTGCTCCACATCGTCTCACTCTACCGAGGGACACAGGACGCACGTGTCTCACTATGCCTACTGGATTCTGACCATGTATGGCTAGCGCTGCCTATGGCCAATAAGCACCTGGGTGGCGTACTACGATAGCTTAGCGAGGGGGTAGCGAGGGGGCGTACCCGAAGCTCGCCGGCAGTTAATTGATTCATCTGAATATATGTATATATATATATATATCTTAAACAATTTCTAACATCTTGCTTAGACCCCTATAGCATAATTTCTCTACTAAATATTGCCGGCAACATTTTGTGTAGGGTTTCCTTTATGATGTTGGCCGCCATCGATTTCGACTCTTAATCGCGCTTCAAGTTGAAGCAATTCCATTTTTATTTGTAACGTCGGGACGTTGCTGACGCAGCATGTACAAGGCAAATGTATGATATAATAGTAGTAAATTACAAGAATTACTTACTTATGCCTTGTTTAAGGTTGCATATTTACCAATCTAAATTTGGAGATCGTAAGGATTGATGTAATCGCATTGTGAGTTTTGTGAGAGCCGGCTAAAATTACGGCCTTGTACGAACCTGTGCTTTTTTATGGGTCTCGTAATGTACATGAACTGTTACTGCTCGTTTAAGTTTCTATGTTCCGCTTAGGTATCATCGATCTATGATTGCTAGAAAGGAAACCCGTTTGAGTTGTAGTCATACCGCCAAATCACAGAAAATAAGTTTTTGCTACAAAAACAACTATTTCTGCTACAGTTTTCGAAGTTGTATTGCAATTGCTAAGCATGCGACTGTTATATATATATATATATATATTTTTTTTTTATTGCGTTTTGTTGCTTCTAATGGGGATACTGGGTGTCCCTTTTTATAAAAGCGTACAAGTTATAGGACAATTCCTGGGCAAAATGTCAACTCAGTTCCATGTAGGCAGAGTGCGCTGTACTCTAGCAGTAGACGATGTGTATCATACTTGGACGCCTAGAGCTGTTTTCTCATCCTGCCTCTTCTCCCTTTTCCTCCTTCGATGTGACTCTCCTAGTGCCTACCGAGCAGTGATGACTTCAACCGCCGTCTTAAGTAGCCGCGGCGTTACGTGGCACTAAACCTGGAACCACACTCTACAGGAATAGTCTTTTCACGTCTTGCCTGGCACAGGCACTATCGAGAGTCGCTACTGTTGGCCCTAACCTAGATGTCATTAGTCCTAACGCAGTTTGCCCTATAATGGGCTCGTTTTCGCCCGCTCGCTCGGGGCGCAGAAGTCGCCCCTTCTGTCGCCCCAATCCTCGCACTCGCTTCCCGCACGCATTTGTTCGATCCCTGCGCGCTCGAAGGCTAAACATGGGATCCCAGATTTTGCCGTGCTAATGATGATGATGCAGCAACAGCAGCCGGTAGTGGAGGTCAGTGCTGTTCGCCAGCCGGCAAGACATTCTCACACCTATGTTCCGCGTTAAAGTTCCGCCCGAAAATATTAAGGTCAAAAGGGCACGGCCCATGTACAGGCGCCATCTGCCAGCTAATGTGAGTGTTGCGTTGCCGCCTAAACGGAGGTCTGGCTCAATTTGCTTAACCGATCCGGCTTCCTAATTTCGGTAGATTAGCTAGACTATGGTATCGATTTCTAGTTCCACTAGCGTAGACGTAGTGCTAATTTTAGAGACACCGGGTATAGATACAAGTAAGTTACGCAAAAAGCAACCCAACGTTTGTGCAGAGTTGCACAGAGAAATACGGCGCAGGTGCCAGAGTGGCAGACACATCTGCGACTTTATTCAGCTAACCAGGAGGCACGGGTTTTCGTCAAGGGTCAACTCAAACATATTATTCAAACGCATTCGACTAAATCCAACTGCTTAGACGTAAGGATCACGGACGGAATATCTTTAAAAATGAATCTGGATAATTAATAATAAAGGCGCTTAGTGCGTATACGATGTTGCACATTTTCGGACGTGGGCTTGGCTGTTTATAACTGGAATGTTACAATTTGTCTTACCAGCCGCACATAAATATTAAAATCAGGTCTCCTGTTGCGTGGCTTCAAAGTACACAAAACCTGTAAGACCCACAAACCACCACAACGATATGCTGAAAAGCAATTTAGTGCTACCACCTATCATTTGACTAATGTTGTTCTAACTATTATTAGCCTAACCATTACGGCTATAATTAACGACTATCTAAAGAATAATTTAAATCTAAGGCGTTAATGGACATTTAGCTTATGATATCGCGTTTTTTTAAAGCGTAGCTTCCTTCTGCGAAACAAACTAAACAAACGTCTACTTAAGCAAAATGCCAAGCAAGCTTGAATTTTGGATGGTCAGTACCATCTAAATTGGCTTTCGTTTAAAGTCCTTGTCATACCAGGAATGCGGGCATCCGGTTGATGGGAAGCAAACGAAAGCTC
This sequence comes from Dermanyssus gallinae, assembly GCA_003439945.1. Lineage (NCBI taxonomy): Eukaryota > Metazoa > Arthropoda > Arachnida > Mesostigmata > Dermanyssidae > Dermanyssus > Dermanyssus gallinae. The sequence goes on along the minus strand of QVRM01003866.1, from coordinate 93,634 downwards.
GTGTTCTATGGAACAATGGTGCGTTTCAGCATAGCCATAAGACTGTGGCTTGTCTACAAGGACCTCAAATACAAGTTACCTGTATCATACAAGTGGCCTCTCTTTTCTTAAGCACGAAGCATAATTCGTCTTTGTATCATCTCTATTTCTTTAGACCGCAAATCACTAGCAGAAACGACCGTTGGCGTGCCCTCGATCTAGATGATGTCCCCACCGTGGGATAGAGCAAATTCCTCACACTCAGAGCGTGCCAGTGTTCACGTTGTGAATATGATGTCCAGTGACGGAAACGCTCTTGTTTTTATGCTGCTTTAAATATTGTAAAGTATTTTTTAAAGTGATTTAGTAAAAACAATTAATGTTTGTGCTATACAGTACCTATCGCCTATAGAAGCCTAAATCTACAGCTGGTAGATGGTTGAACGTCAAGACGCAGGTGATATACGGCGCCAATGTAATGATCCGCAACAGCGATCTACTTTCTTCTTTACACGTGGCTAACAAAAGCCAATTTGTTTAGTAGTCCCAAAAGCCAATTCAATTGCTTAGATATTAAGTCCCAAAGGTAGAAACAGTACTATAAAGGGGGGGGGGCCTCTTTTCTCTATAGAGCCTCTTCGACAGTTCCGCCACAGTGAAAACGAATCACAACAATAAAAACAACGACAGCAGTAAAACACACAACATTTGGCTATTATACGCAGTATTGTAGAGGGTGCATCGCACATAGAAGATAGTACGCAAATGTTATAGCAGTTTGGACGCACTTCGATGATTGTCAGCCTTCACCATCTTAATACTGATGGCAGCTGTGCAACGCCAACTGCGCCGTACGTTCTGAAATACAGACATCAAAATACGCCCTCATCCGTACATCCCACTACGACGACAAGCATGATGATGCCACAGTCATTTCCGAGGGCATTGTCGCCTCAAGCGAAGTAAGTTTGTTGGTAATCTAATATCACTTTAACGAACGAAAAGACGAACACGTGTATTTGTTGTTGTCGTCGTTGTCGTTGTTGTTGTTGCACACGAGAATGCAACAAGGGCAAAACAACAACAGGAACAACAACGACGCTACGTGCTCATCTTTCAAAGTAATATTAGATCACCGGCCGCCTAACTTTGCTTGAGGTGACAATGACGCATAGCACACTCCATATTACGATCTTCTCTAACGTCCTTGTATGCTTGCAGGATATTTGCGTCAAAATTGTTCTAATACGAAGTCGTCTATCATTGTTCGCTGCCGACATAGTTCTAGCGCTAAAGTGACTGGTGCAATATTCGGTGGTCCCACGACGCGCTTTACGCAGCACGTGTTTTATGTATCTATAACTTTAAGGTCGGAGACTATCACAAAGTGTCCGTATTATTAACCTGGTACTTTTAGAGTTTGTTCTCCGCACAACATTTTGCTGATTGGCTACAGTAAAACTGCAGGTGCTCTTCCAATCTGGCGAGAATCACGATTTCGTCACCAAATAGGCATTTCACGTTTTCTACTAGCGCATCTGTCAAATTTGTTAGGTAGAGAATACACAGGGCTTGTCGAGTATTCTTGGGTCGGTCACTTGGTTAGTTTACGTGACGGCATATTTTACATAATGATCCCCATTTCGAATTTGTGTTAGATTTTATTAGAGCATTTCACAGACGAGGTTGTATGTATATGTGGCCAGCGATTTCAAATTTATCACAAACCAAGGTCAAAAATTGGTATCTAGGGCAATATTTCGATGACACTGCGAAAATCTATGAAGACGGCATATATTTTCTGCTTTTGGCATTTGCGCCCGTCTGTGTGTTTGAAAATATAACTTATGCCGTCCGTCATTAAACGTCCGCGTAGAAATCCGTACTTCATCAGCCAGTAAAAGGATCGTATATTCATATAGTATTAGTGTTACAAATGTATTCAAAACTTTATTTAGGGCACTTGCCCCTATCGTGCTCTGGCTTCCTAGCGTCCCTTATAGACGTTGTTTAAGTCCTCTTCTTAAAGACAGATTGGAGTAGGCTTTCCTCTACTCTTCGGGTATTTGGCTTTGTTGGAGACAGAAATTGTAGAAATCTGTTAGCGGCGAACAAAGTATATTCATATTGTACCTTTGGAATTCGTGCACAATTTAGTCTGGGCAATGTTTCGTTTCGACATGATGGCTGTCACTTAACTTCGGGTTCTGTAAATGGTTCATAGTCGAGGAAGGTGTCTCTTATGCACAGCGACACCTCTCCTTCTATGAACTGCACTACACAGTCGTCATCATTGAGGCAGTTGTGTTCGGCCGATTGGATCGCTTTGGCTCAAGCAGCCAGGACAGTTTTTGTTTGAACAACACCCGTACAAACAAGCAAGTGAAGGCTATCTTTTATGGGTGTTACTCGACGGTGTACAAGCGTGTCTTCTCTCTTCATCTCTCTCCTCATACGTCTAAATCCTCGCTTCATATTTGATATGCGCTGTAAGCCAGTCAGGCTTTTCTCTGTGTCACTACAGATTAGGCGCTTCATTTGCCTACATCCCTGATCAAATCTGGGCTTATGTGCTCGTAGCCTGCAAGCGTTATGATATATTTCGTTGACACCTGAATGACACCTAGCGGATGCATCTCTCAATTGAGTTGACGTCACCGGGGTAGAGTGGGTCGAGAGATTGGTAAAGCGCCATGTTTCGGATCTTCTCGCTTTTGTGATATCGATCGCTACTCTGCAGTGTTTCCGATTAGCCGATGATGTCGAATTCATATTGCAGATGGATGTTCGCGGCTTTGCTGTGGTTGTTAGCACAACTACTAATAATAATTATTTTGATAGAATAAAAAAATATTTTATACTGCTAATAATTTGTATATCTATAGCAGCTATTTGAGATGTTGCTTTAGTAAAAACACTTTCGGGTTGCGAGCCCCCCTCCTGTCTCATCATCGTAACAACAGCCGACCGCGCTTCGTTCGTCTTCGCATAGCACAGTTGACGTCGCCGGCTAATGGCCAGACTAATGCGTTTATTAGAGTCAGTACCAACTTGTATACATTCGCCGGTAGCATGGTATATCATATCATCAACTCCCCTTATCCCCTTAACAATGGACTATATATATATATATATATATATATATATATATATATATATATATATATATATATATATATATATATATATATATATAGACTAATTAATAATCGATAGATTCTTATACGATTTGCCAGGCTGTACAGCGGTGTAATCTAGATGCAATTCTGCTGTTCGGGCCGCAACTGACACGCCCCTAAACTTTGGTCTAACTCTTCTCCGTGCTTTCAGTGCTAAACCGTGGAACATCTTATGATAAGGGAAACGTATGCGGCGTGTCGATTAAAATATTTTTGTTAAACTATATTCTATTATGTGTCCGTAATGCTGTTAATGATGTTTTAATAAGCGAGTCTAGAGATTCGATATTCCCTGATAGACATTTCGATACGTTTCCTTGGAGGTCGGCTTCTCTCATATCCTAAAGTATCTGTCTCTTTTTGTTTTCGCCGAATTCTCTAAAGACTCTGAGCTAGCCGCGGTTGCGCTTTTAGCCCTTTGTTGTGGATATAGTTGTCTGTCGGTGCTGACTGTTGCATTGTGTCGTCGTGAACTGGTCTAGACCTTTGATAGGCTCAGCGAGTGTGTATTGGTCTATACATACATTCTTCACCATTGGTTAAGTCGTCAAATATGCTTCTTTCCTTCTTAAACTGTTCTCCTTCCTAGATGCCACATCTGGTGGATCTGGGCCTACTTCGATGTCGATGTTGCCACCTGATGGTTGTGTATTTGGTGCTCGATGAGTCTAGGACTCCGATTTGTACTATGCACGACGCCAGGCATTGTTTTATGCCAGCTAGCTGTAACGTAACAAGATAGTAGCGCGGAACGAGATGGCACAGAGGTGGAAAATAGAAAAAGAAGAGCTTTACGACTGGCTGGGGACGAAACAAACCTTGCGGAACATGTCCCGTTTTATTCAGGCCCACTGTAAAGGAACGCCCGTCTACCCGCCTACGTGCAGCTAGTACGTACCCAGGTAATTTTTACTACCACTACCGTTGCTGCACCGAAATATATATATACATATATAACAAATTGATTTATTTAATGTAATCAATCATTCACGGTCGGGACACTATATATATATATATATATATATATATGTATAGATTGCAAAATAAAAAAAAGAGATAATTCATTTATTTAATGTAATCAATCATTCACGGTCCAGACATTATATATATATATATATATATATATATATCAATTTCATTTATTCATCTTTGTAGGTAGCAGTCAAATACTTAGTCAAACAAAATCCATGTGTATATATATATATCTAGATTGCAAAAGAAAAAGAGAGATACACTCACCGAGATTTCTTCTGACTTATAGTGTATGTAACAACATTGATCTAACTCTTCTGTGTGAGACCTGGTTCAGCCAGTCCATAACAGACGCTGCGCTCTTTTAGAAATATCGGTTGATGTTCCCTGCTGGATTGTTGTTTGATTGGCTTGAGGAGCGGAGGAATGTCAGAGGTGTCAGCTCGTCTAAAAGTTATATTTGTATCATGTGGTACACACTGTGAACACGCCGCAGTCGATCTACTCACTCCTACGCACAACAAGTTTCGCCTCTGCTGATAGTCTGCTGCAACTTCTGCTACTATGAACTTCTACTGTCAGTTTATCAAACTCATGACCATCATTGGTGGCTCTAATCTATCCCGAATCCACAGGGCCGCTGCAAAAACATGCACTGTCACTAGGAGCTCCTCTTGTCAACTACAGCGTTGAGAACAATTTAGTCCAGCTAATCGATGACCCCACGCATCACTCCGGCTCTAGTTCCGATATTGTCCTGACCACTCACCCTGACGCCATGGACAAGATTAACATCTGCGACCCCATAGTCAGTTCTGATCACAAGGTCATCTTGTTTGGTCCCAAAGTTGACGTCACTGAAGCAGTTCAGTTGCTTTGCATTACACCGAGCATTGTGGCTTAGTGGCAAAGTTTCTCATGTCATTAGCATCTCATATATTATCGTTGTTCAACCATGTTTCAAGTAACCTCCGCCTTATCCATGACGACGTATTGTGATTTTGCCATCTACCGCGACTCGCCTATCGAGTTTATTGAGTATGATATTTACATTCAACTACTGTGCCTGAAATTCAGAGATAGTTACATCCATGATGGCATTCTTCCTATTTTTTTTACTAGCTGTGCCTAAACGGAGCCTCAAAAACTCAGTTTAATCGGTCAAACAACAACAACGCCTCCTTCAAACAGGGTATTGTAATACATATATATATATATATATATATATATATATATATATATATATATATATATATATATATATACCCCCTTCCAGTTGATCAGAGTAAAATATCTGGCCTCCCTAAGGGGAGATTCTACACCGAGCATTTATTTTAGGCATTAAATCTTTAATCTCGTCTAGTGTTAAATACCTTTTCCTCACTGCTGAAAACTGCTGAGAGATCTTTGGACATTGCCTATTTCCACGCAACGAGAAGAAACTCGTGTTTGGCAGAACCCAGTACCCTGACGACCTTAAATATATATATTCTCCTTTGGACCCTCCATTTTGTGCATACTGCACTCCGCGGTGTAACGACATTGAGACGGAGCCGGTGCAATGAATGCACATAGTAACTTCTTAGCGTAGGACGTAACGGACTCACGCACAGCGGCCGTCATTATGTCAGAAGGCACTTTTATCAAGGCACACGGGTTTAAAATTCTCCCATCACATCAATTCTATTACATACCATATCGAAATCACACCCACGGCAAACGAAATCAAAGTTGCATGCCCACAAATGTCAGGTCGACCCTTACCGATTAGTTGCAGATGTGCAGACATGTCTGGCGGCGTGGTCTAGGGTACTAGTGCGCTAAAATTAAAAACAACCTCCTTAAAAAATGTTTTTAACTCGATATCAGACATCTATGCATATAAACAGACCCCCTTGTACTGTTCAGGTATCGGACTGTTTACGAAATAGCATCAAACATTCAGATAGAATGGAACAACATCCTTTGTGAATTAGTTTGGGCACCTATTGTCGTATAAGTCAAGAATTTTTAAACTGATTTCAATTTCGAGGTTGTTTATTTTGCTTAAATTGAGCATATTGGTTACTCCGTAAAATTGTTTTTATAATAATTTGTCTTCTTCACGCTTCCGACAAAAGAAGTAGTACAATGATTTATGCTTCAGTGCTGGGCATGCCACTACATGGTACTTGAAATATTTCTGCAGGCAGAACCGGTAGATCCACAACTCGTACTTCTCTCGAACATAACAGGTAGCGATAGCACACTATGTACCCCGTATATGTGGCCAGTGCCACCTGCAGGACTGGACCAAATGTGCAAGGCATTGAATACGTCCAAATTCCCGTCCTCCCGTGGTAACTTTAGCTTCCCACTTCTAATTAGAAGATTCGTAACGGCACTGTACGGGGCATCCTCAGCCTTAGTCGGATTGTCTTAGTAGCCGGTGTGCGGCCTTGCAAAGGATACACAAAGTGGCTCTTTGCTCAGATAAACAAACAAAAAATCAGTCCCGGGACGGAATCTTAAGAACGAAAAGCCTTAGTGCTGAAAATTGCTGAGAGGTCTTCGGACATTGACTACGTCCCCGCAAAGTGAAGTAACTCGTATTTGGCAGAACATAGTTTTGTAACTCGTGTTTGGCGGAACATAGTTTTGTTGCCGGATAAATATATATCTCCCCCGTTTCGTCAAGCGAAACACCTAGTTTGCATTTTCTCTCTTGCTATTTTAAAACTAACGGGCTCGATGTAGCATAGTGTTGTAAGCTGAAAAGCAGCCAAAGTCACGCGACGTTTTGTCTTGGCGTTAGTTCAGGCAAGTAGGGGTTTATCTTGGGCAACGGCAAAACAGCACAGTCGGGGAGGCATGCAAGCAAATAAATGTTTTTTTTATACTAATTTACTTTAATTTTATTTTACCAATTTTACTTTTATTAGAGAGACAGAGAAAAATGCAGGTACGCACATTTAACTCTCTGATCTGCTCAACGGGTAGTGTGTGAGATTCAACACTGGCTACTTAAAGCCACGTGTTATACTGCAACGGTGTCGCTACACTGAGTGAACCGGGGATGTAGACTCAGCAGACTGGCAGCTACAAAGCGAGAGGTCAAGAAGCAATGACTGACGATACACGAACAGAGGTCTGATGCGTAGCAGACCGAGAAAAAAATTAATTTCAGCCATCCTCCACCATCGGTCTATTTATTGGTTCACGAAGCACCGCGGCGTGCTGGCGCCCTAGTGGGCATCAGACTCCGCTCTCAAATCAGTCGAAATTCACAGCGGTTTATGTTTATATCCCGGTGTCGCCCAGTGATTGTTTGAACGATTAACGACGTTGGGGCTTTGGCGTAAATTGATGTGGCCGTCCTCTGCTGACTGGTTGAGACATGTATCGGCTGAACGTGAACGTTTGGATCCGTTGGGTACGTTGAGGTTTGGCGCGGACGCTGTGGCCGTTGGACGTGGTCGGTTAGGGCTGATTTGATTTGTGCCATGATGCGTATACAGTGCAGTGCGTGGTTGGACCATCGCTGTACTGGTCACAGGGGCAACATTCTCGTCACAATACATACTAAAAAACATTCTCTGTTTTTGTACAAATTCAGTCGCTCTAAGTTTTGGTCTCCAATGTCCGGAAGACCTCGTGATGCCTTCGGTTACCTGCCGGTTGCACACAAACATGTGCATAGATCGTGATATGTGCACCAAAAACGCATAGCTTCGAAGAAGAAAGCTTGCGAGCTCATTAGGTCCTACGAGCTTATCTGCGCTCGCCACCGTCGTGTGTAGCTGTGATCTATTTTGAGGTGTTCGTTATGATCTCCGTGACAAGCATGGTAAATTGTTGTTGCTGTAGTCGTCGTCGGTGTTGGTGTTGTTGTTGTTGTCGTCGGTATTGTTGTTGCGTTGTTGGTTATCCTCGTTCTACACGTTTGTGTATCGCTGACCATATAAACTGGTTTTATCTTGTTCGAATTACTTTTAGAGGCGTTGTGTTCAATCAATGTGTGAAATTCTAGCAATCTCAATTTAACGCGGTTGATGTTATTGTCGTCAACAATAGTGTGATTTTGTACAGGGGTCATACAGACGAAGGGCGTAGAACAACATGGTGCGTGGTTGGTTGAGTTTTCACCGCATTCTCATTTCCGGATAGATGATTTCAGTTTACTTCAATAGTAGTAGAACCACTCCGTGCCGCATACGGCTGGTGTCTCAGAATGTCGGCTCCGGGCCAAGGTCGTTCATCTATTGACCGTGCGCAGATAGCTCAGTAGCGCGAACGTCGTACTCGCCAGGAACTCACCTCACCGCCACTTGAGGAGCGACCGTGCTATGGGAGGAGGCGTATGCGGCACCGTAAACTGACGTCGAAGACGAACCAGCCTGCCCCGCGAAACTACTCATAGACGAAGTCAAGTACTGACCAGGGCCTGAGTCTATCTGATGACGGCCAACCTGTCTGAAAGGGCAATTATTCGAGTACGACTGTGATGTATAGACCTTGCCCCCCCCCCCCCCAAGCCAGCGTAAAGCGTACGCCTCGTCGCATTGAGGTAAAAATGCTGATCACGTACTAAATGTATATTGAGTGGTCAAAACCAGCTGCAGAGCAAGCTGGAAGCGGCTGTTGAAAAATAACCACACTCAGCAAGCTCACGTCTACACACGCACGGTAAATAGCGAATCTGTTTATGTGCATATATACCTGTTCATTTTCTTCAAACGTGGTTTATTTACGTCATATGATATATATATATATATATATATATATATATATATATATATATATATATATATATAATAAAATATTTATATATATATATATATATATATATATATATCACATTCGGTTGACTTCTAAGACTCGCCGAAAGCTCTATAATGTCCTTATTATGGTGAAACATATATTCGTCATTTTGATTCTTAAACGCTGCATTATTTGACAACTTTGATTGTGTTTCACCTTCTTTTGTGTTACGCAAGCGAACAATGCATCTGTAGGCTCCTCTGAGAGCCGTTAAGCTCCTGTCATATTATATGTCTACGAGCTGTCCTGAAGCTCGCGTATCTGCCTGTACCGCTGTACGATAACAGAACATTGCAATATAACAAAGCAATAGCTACAGCGACAGCATAAAACAGACGGCTGTACAAATGTTTCGTATAATACTGCTTTGATGTAGGTTTACCATGTGATAAGCTAAGCTTTGTCGTCTCTTGTTCAGTGTTGGGCCGATTGCGTCGGATCGTTAGCATTGTACTACCTATGTATATGTATAAAGCTAACGATCCGACGTAATAGGCCCACACACATAGCACAGAACGAGAAACGACCAAGCGTAGCTTATCACATGTTAAACCTACATCAAAGCAGTATCATGCGAAACGTTTGTAATGCCGCCTGTTTTGTGCTCTTGCTGTGGCTATTGCTATGTTATTGCAATGTTCTGTTATTGTACAGCGGTGCAGGTACTTTAGATTCGGCTAGCCGTCACGCTCGATATGCCTACAGCGGAAACGTACGTCAGAAAGGTCTCTTGCATATACGTATTACTCTGCCTTTGTACAGCTAACGAAAAGCCTATATGTCTAGATATGTGGATAAATCAGATAACTTTACTTATGAGCACTTGCAAATGCACTCGAGAACATACAACTTCTTACTGTGGAGGTTGGTACCCAGAGACTAGATCGGAGATCATGTGCTCGTTGCATCAAAAATAATCGAAGTAGATAATAGTGAATATGAATAATAAGTGAACACATTGTGAATGAGTGTATAACAATATGGTATCATGAAAAAATAAATCATTCATTTATTAATCACCTTTGTTAGGTATATAGTCAAATATTATACATAAAAACACGGTCACTAAGTCAGCCTGGCCAGTGATTCAACTCTGGGGCACTCCCCCGCATGATATCTCCCACAAGCTCTTCCACACCTGTTACAGATGCATTCTTCTGTCGGCTCATGGTACCCTTGAGTTTTACAGAGAACATGGTGGAGTTTTACAGGGAACATGGTGCACTGCATAGCGTAGCAGGTCCTCTATGAAGAGCGGGGTACCGGCGAGTAATTAGACCAGACGATTGCGACACGACGTGTGGAGGCCGAGCACTCGCTTGAGAAAGGCGGGTTTCACTCGATCAAGCCTCGCCAGCTGGACCACGCTCAAGTTCTCCCAGATAAGCTGTATGCCGTAGGATGCTGAATGCCGAGGATGAAAAAATAATAGGACTAGTAAAGTAATATTAACAATAATTATAAAATAATAATAAACAAGTGTATACTTACTTTTCATTTAAACGAATAACGAACCTCCTTGTAAAAATGATAAGACTAAGAAAAAAAAAAGATGGACTAGGAAAACTATGAACTAGTGCAGACACTTTACTTAGAGTATGGTCGATTAAATCTAAAACTGATATTGACAAGAAAGGAGGCCGGTGAAAAATAAACTACGGAGGAGAAGTAAACTTTTTAAGACTTCATTTGAAGCCAGAAGGGTTTGAATTGGCGGCAATGGCAGAAGGCATTTCATTCCAAACGACAAATGAGTGATAACGCCGTCATCATTCTGTGCGAAGAATTTTAATTGCAAATTGATAAAATCGCTTGTTTCAAAGAGGATACGGTGCAGCAATTGAAGGTGTAATCTGGAAAGGTTTGCCTGCCTCAGTAAGATTGCTGATGCTATAGAGATGTATATATTTATATATACACATACACATATACATACATATTTATTTTCTAGCTATTGGGTTACATGAGAGATGAGTCTTTCGTATGCGTCGCGTACGCCCTGTCGAGATCGATCTCTTGCAAAAATAGCAGCGTCGTTTGTGTCGCTACACTGGCCGACGATAGTACATATGCACAATACGGGCATATATATATATATATATATATATATATATATATATATATATATATATATATAGTTGTAGTTTGTATCAGGTATACATGCAGCTGTGCGTAGCGCATTAGCAACAGCGCTTTCGGTTTACCCTTACCTACTAGATATAAAAATGAAGAGCCATGCAATGTGAGTATGATCATAGGTGCCGTCGTTGTCGTCGTCGTTTGGTGTGTTGATGGCGTCTTGTACGGAGCATCAACTATACAACGTATCAGGTGTACCACCGAGGTCGTTCATACCTTCAATGGCATAATGCTGTTCGGCTCCTCGAAATAAACTCGAGCCTAGCCTAGCCTTGTTTCTGTCTGTTGATCGTCTGGTCAAGCCACTAACTAAGTATCGTCTTGCCTCCCGCTCTTTCCCGCTATATCTTTCTCCCTGTATGTATATATATATATATTTTTTTTTTTTCAGACGGCCGCCATCTCAGCAATTTCCAGCAGGCTCCACGAATCGGGACTAACGACGATACAGCAACAGTAGATGCTTCAGTAGCTGCAACAGCAGCAGCAGCAACACCAGCAGAAATGAACCAGGACGACGTGCTCAGCTAATGTAATTAGGCGGGAGGCGGTATGTTAGCCCAGGGTGTGTCCTCGCTGTGTCCTGCGCTCATACAGAAGCGTGGATTTTCGCACTGCGCGCAGCACCGCCGTGGCTGCCACCGGCCACTGAACTCTCTCGCTCTCGAACTGAGTTTGCGGCGGCACAATCGGCCAGGAGTCGATTGCTCCTCCTTGCGGCTGGCGTCTGCACTCGAGGTCTGCTCGATTAGAGACCAGCGACTCGACATTCCGCGCCATGCTTCGCCATGCTCTGCTTCGGCGTTTCGACCAGCCGCTTTCGCTGAACTGACTCGCAAACGGCAGAAACTTTGCCGGTGCTTGAAGCGGCATTGGCATCAGCAGCAAAAAAAGCTTTATAATGGGAAACGAGTTCCTATTAACTGTAGATTGCCAATAACCAGTTGTTTGGCGCTATTTTTGTCACGTACGAACTAAAGCTTCACCTTTCGAAATGTTTCGAAAGCGTGGCAGTTGACACCAAAACGTTCCAACTGCAGAGGAGCTGCAGAGACACGAGACAATACTTGGTTACCCGTTGTTGGTTAATCGAAGTCTCTTTGAGCAATGTTCATCGAGAAGGCATGACAAATCATACTTTGCAGTCCTGTTGTCACAAGAAATTTTGAGGAAACCCTATATTTGTCAACATATCCGACTTTCGGTGCATTGAAAACATGCAATACGGCGGTTCGAAGCCCGTAGGGGACGGAAGCTAGTTTTGAAATCGAAAACAACTTCTGTAAAAAATGTTTTTGGATCTAGCCTAAGAAGTCGCAGTCGAATAATGTTTACTCAATCAACAAAATAGTGTCTCGCGGTGGATATACATGCATCTCTCCCATCAATCTGGCAAACAATCCTGGCAAAGAAAGATGTATACCCTGACGCTCAAAAATGAAGATACGGCACCCCAACATTCTCTGTGAAAAAGCACTGCCGCAGTATTGTCATTCTGAGGGATAACGGTTCTCTTCTTGGGGATGCTGTATTGTTTTTCAGGCAACGCAGCTTTTTTTCCCATTCATCCAGCAGCGCATCAGGAACCGACTTTTCTGTTTTGTATACTATGTGCAAATGCGGTTTTACGATATGTTCTGATACATCCAAGTGTTAAGTAAAAATTCCATTACTAATCGACACATTTTCTTCAAGCTAAACTAAGATTCCACTGTACCCGGATGTAGTGTGACTCGAATGTAGAGCAAATGGTCGCAGCTAAGCGCTCAAAAACAGTTCAAATCTTCTCAGTCGTATTCGCCGCCAAGTCTTGGGGTGTAATGTTAAGACGTCCAATCGCATGTATTTGTTTACAGGAGCGGTTGATTTTGAATGTACGCTGAACGTATTCTAACAACAAACAAAATAATCGCCCTTTATATGGATTTGTTCCACAAATACGCACACACAGCAAATAGCAGTTGTTCTGACGGGTTCTGGGCGCCCAAATTTGAGAAAGCAAGAACATTTTATCTATCCTCCCATAAGTAGAGTATGTCCAAATGATAAATGTATATCTTGTGTAACTTACAAAAGATAAATTACACACAAATGTTAGTCTTTAACAAGGACACTGTAACAAACTAGTGCACATTATTTCGCCCTCAATTGAGCGAGAATTCAGAGGCCAAATCGGCCAACTCTATGTCTGAAGACAGTGATGACGGATCGGCAAATTCTTGCGTAAGCCTGCTTGGGTATAGTCGCGAAGTTGTAAGAATAACGTTGAACGTAGTGCATCTAACCGTATATATATATATATATATATATATATATATGTATATATATATATATATATATATATATATATATATATATATATATATATATATGTATATATATACATATAAATATATATATATATATATATTTATATGTATATATATACATATAAGTATATATATATATATGTATATATATACATATAAATATATATATATATATATGTATATACAGGTAGTTCTACAAGTTCTTAAAATGAGCTTTTCAGAATTCGATTTTTTTCGCGCTTTCACCGCTATTGGAAACGGCAATTTTTTGAATGCTAGCGGTCATTTCCCGTGCAACGTATCGGCGTGATTTTGAAAAATTGAGAAAAAAGAGTTATGAAGCGTTTTTATTTCAAAAGTTGGAATGCGACCCAAGTGAAAACTGAGTTAGACGAGGTGTACAGTGACTCTGCGCCATATTTTGCCACTGTTTCCAACTGGATTAATGAGTTAAAAAGAGGTCGCAGGAGCACCGAGGATGAACTACGTTCAGGACGCCCAAAAACGGCAACTGATGAGGAAAACGTGGAAAAAGTGCGGAAAATCGTTGCCGCAGATAAGCGAGTGAACATTAAGGAGATATCGTAGGCCTTGGGGATCAGTTTGGGTAGTGTGCATTTCATCCTGCACGAGAACTTGAAGATGAAAAAACTCAGAGCAAAATGAGTGCCGCATTTGCTCAACCAAGGCCAAACAGACGCGCGTGTTTCCGCTTCACAGCGAAATTTGGCCAAGATGTCGAAAAATCCGTCGGATTTTTGGCGCAGATTTGTGACCGTCGATGAAAGCTGGGTCCATCACTACACTTCCGAGACCCAAGAAGCATCTCGCCAATCGTGTGCACCTGGTGAAGGACCTTCGAAGAGGGTGCGGACAACGGCATCGGCCGGAAAGATGATGGCTACGGTTTTTTGGGACCAACGTGGAATAATTCTGGTCGACTACCTTGAGAGCGGTAAAACGATCACGGGAGAATACTATGCAAGACTGTTGGACTGCCTGAAGCAAGAACTCATCGTGAAACACCCCGCTTTGCAGAAGAAGGTTGTCCTGTTTCACCAGGACAATGCTCCCGCACACAAGTCGCGGCAAGCAACTGCAAAACTGGCCCAACTGAGGTTCGAACTTAATGAACAACCTTCCTATTCTCCAGACCTGGCCCCCTCTGATTATTTCCTCTTCAGACATTTGAAGAATCGCCTCGGTGGAAAGCGTTTTTCCAGCAATGAAGAGGTTACAACTGCTGTCAATGCCTATTTTCAGTCTAAAGACGCAGAATTTTACTTAAGAGGTATAAATGCTCTGAAATCTCGGTGGGAAAAGTGTATTGAGCTTCTCGAGGAGTATATCAAATAAGAAAAAATTAAAAACAAGATTTGGAAAATTCTTGGTTTTCATTTTAAAAACTTGTGGAACTACCTGTATATATATATATATATATATATATATATATATATATATATATATATATATATATATATATATATATACAGGGTATAACAGGAATATTTGATCAACGATATATGGAATTGTAGAGCTCGTTAAGGCAAATATTTTTTCCAATGGAACATGGTCTCTAAGAGGCCCTGTTTCGGAATGAGAGTTAAATTACTACAATTTGTGACATTGGTGTTTCTGCCCGACATAGGAGCATAGAATGTGCTGTTGCGAGACAACCAAGTTGCCTAGACAGAAGCTAAACACACCGCCGTGTTCGTGAGAAAATTCTGCTTCTTTCAAAAACTCATAAGGCCGGTCAGAAGATGCTACATGGTCGCTTAGAAGAGAATTCGCCAAAATGAAGTTATTTTATTAACCTTCACGCCCAATACCTCAAAATCATTACCTTGCGACCACTAACAGCGCTCTAAACTAACATATTCAAATGCGCATTTTATGACGATCATTTTGGTACCAAACTTATGGCAATGCGAGCTGTGGTTGCGGAGTAATTACGATTTTTTGGTGGGATGTCCAGATTAAGTGCATGTAAAATGACTGTGTGGCGACGTAACCACAGCTCGCATTGCCATAAGTTTGGTACCAAAATGATCGTCATGAAATGCGCATTTGCCAGAATATGGTCTGGTTGTCTCGCAACAGCACATTCTATACTCCTATGTCGGGCAAAAACACCAATGTCACAAATTGTAGTAATTTAACTCTCATTCCGAAACAGGGCCTCTTAGAGACCATGTTCCATTGGGAAAAATATTTGCCTTAACGAGCTCTACAATTCCATATATCGTTGATCAAATATTCCTGTAATACCCTGTATATATATATATATATATATATATATATATGTATATATATACATATAAATATATATATATATATATATATATATATATATATGTATTACACATATATACATATATATATATATGTATTACACATATATACCTATATATATATATATATATATATATATATATATATATATTTACAACCATTTTTATTAAGGCGAACGCTGCCGAGTGTGTACGTACGAAACGTATTGTAAATAATTAATAAATCATCACACAATTTTCTATATATTGTATATAAAGTATTTGTATCTGGTGGCCTGGCGAAGGCCGACGAGACCATGCAAGAGAAGACTGGACAGGACAACACCGTCTAGTACTCAGGTTCGTCTATGAGCGTAGGCGGCGTGTGGCAGCCCAATTCTTGTTTTGTAGATCGGGCAGTAGCTCGCAAAACGAGTTCCTTTCCCCCTCCTGCCCGCCCGCCCGCCGACCCTCCTTCTTCCCCCGCCCCCCCCTCCCCCGAGCTGTCCACAATTGGCTCGCGTTCGTTGGTTTGCTCCGTTTCGCCTTGCTGCGCAACTTTTGAGTTAACTATCTAGTTAGCACGTCTTGCCTCTGTGTGACAGAGCCCACTCAGCCCGCTGAGACTCTGAGGCCAATTTACGCCTTGTTAGGGTGCGCCGTTGTTGTTCGCACTCCAATTCGCACTCGAGCTGCTCGACTCGAAACAAAGTCGACACTTTGTCCTTCGGGTGTGAATCCGGTGGCCTGCACATGCACACAGGGGCGGCCCGCACACTTAAGCCACCTAGGCACAGCAAGACTGCAACAAACGAGCAAACAACAACACCTTCAGCAGATACGTCCCTCTGTCAACGCTAGGTAGGCTCTTGCTTGTTTAGGCGATGTTATGAGTGATGATGATGCTGGTGATGCGGATGGGAATGATGATGCGGATGAGAATGACGATGATCATAATAATGATCTATCGATCGCAATCGAAAACGTCCGTCATCGTCTTCGTCATCTACGGTGGCGTTGTTGTTATTGTTGTTGTTGTTGTTGTTGTCAACGTGCTTGTTGATCAATATATGGTCGACATCCTAAGATAACGTCTTTTCTTCTACTGCTCTCTGGTCGTTGCTATGGGACAAACAAAGGTGACACCACCGACAACATTGTTTTGACAAAAATATCTTACGCTTGTCTACATCACTACTTCTACTATATATATATATATATATATATATATATATATATATACTACTAATAAAATACTTTTTGGGATACTAATGCATCTATATATATATATATATATATTTTTTTTTTTGGGCTGACTTCCAGCTCCGTGCACCACGCCACCGGGCTCGACTCTACTTTTACTATAGCATTTAACCATGTCCACGGAGTCGCTCACGCATTGCTTCATAGGACGGACCCCATAAACACAAATGTGCAACGGTAGGGGTCGAACCCGTCACCCTCCGTGTGTCGTCTCCTTTGGTTGCAAGGCGAACGCGAATTCACCACGCCACCGGGCTCGACGATTACTGCTACTACTTCATTTTACATGGAATTGTATCGTACTAAAAACGCTAATTGTTCTGCTTAATCAAATGTGCAAGCTTTGACCAAAACTCGTTCTCGTTCCATTATTTTCACATACCGCATGCGTTGACCACCGTTGATGGTCTTGAGCATCTGTCGAATTGCGGTACTAGCAACGTTTTGACTATCGTAGCATTCCTGAATTCTATTACAGATGTGCTTTAGAGCCCGTTTTCCTTACACCTCTACACTTCTTGAGAAACACTACTTATGATTTTAGATGCTACATTGCGTTCCGTCGAAAGAAGCCTTACCTAGTGAACAGCATTTCTCGCTTATATGTACATATGCCACTTACCTTGTTGAATTCGCGGCTATGTTTTTTGGAATCCACTGCTAATATTTTACCTCAAACTCATGAGTTAGTAGTTTAAGTACAAAAATCGAGGTACCGGCTAGGAGCTGATTTTGCCAACCATGTAACCAGCTAGGCCTGACGCCGAACACAGCCGTTAGGCGTACTAAATATTCGACAGAGAACTTGTTCACCTACCTGCGCAGAAACGCTATCGACAACAAGAAGCGGCACGGAAGTATTGCTAATAATAGCTCCGGGATCGACTTCATCTATTAGACAACTTGGTAAAAATTCCACTTCGAAAGAAGCTCTACATAAATCGATCTGGAGAGACTGATAGGCCTTAGGCAGGCCGAATGACACACGGCCAGCGAACAAAATATAAAGAAAGAGAGACATGATATTAAGAACGAATTAGAGCGAGAGAGAGAAAGCTAGCGAAATAATGCAAAGGAAGAATCCGCTGCAGCGTGACGCTAATAGCCTATCAAATAGGTTCACTAGGAGAGTCTGTGGTCACTCTCTGTGGTAAAGGCGATCGTGTTGAAGTAATGAGAATAATAAATAAAAGTACTTACGATAAAAATGAGCCACTAAAACTATGTATGTTTGCGTTCGTCTTATGCAAATGTTCGCTCCACACAGGTTCTTATCGAGAGTCGAGGTCGTTTTTCGTCGAGATATGTAAGCAGCTTTATTCGATACTTTAATGAAGTCTCGCTAAACTTGTGCGTGTCGCTTATTATCGGCACTAATGCAAATGTGAGAACTGCGGTTTCGAAATGGCTTGACAATCCTATTGTGCACAAGGTCTGGTTGCGCGCAAAAGCACGTACTCACTTCTTGGCAGAAGTGCGTAAAGCTATCGAGTGCAATGGAGGCTACACGCTGCGTGCAATCTATTACAATAGCGTGCAAATGCATTGCCACAACAAAGCCTCAGGAGCCACCACTTGCCTATGATACAATACATGACGCTAAACATACAAAAGCCTTCAATAATTAACCAGTAACGTTTCTAAGCAACTAGCGCAATAGCACAACGTCTTTATTAAGAATGTGTTGCGCTACAATATAGTTATCATGGCGGGGGATTGCAAACAAGAGCCTCTCGTACAGGTTAGTAGCTAGTATTCCGATGAGGGAACGAGACCTAGAGAGCGTGTGAGGTCATTCCAGTTGGCCAACATAAGTCGCTGGAAGGCGAGTATAGCGGCCTGGGCAATAAATCACCTTACAGAGTGTCCCTCACCAAGGCGCTTAGATTACTTGAGCTCAAAATAGCTCCGCGCGGCGCGAATGCGGTGCACGTAATCTGGGGAAACACTTCGGCACAATACCTCGAGCAACTTATTTTTCAGGAGTACACTAAAATTACCAACTATATATAACAGACCCTATTTATCTTCTAGATGGCCCACTTATCTTTTCTGCGGACGAATTTTTCTCCTTCAGACGTAATTCAACAAAGCTAACGTTGGAAACTGGGAGCAAACGTTAGCAGAGATAGCTCCTTCGATACGGGAAGGATATGGAATAGCGTATGAAAGAGGACGGAACATCGGTGGCACAATCTCTCAGTGAGTTATAATTTTGTTTATCCTCGTTAACACGCGCGTTATGCCCTGCTAAACGTCTGCAAGCAAATAAAAAAAACACGACATTTCAATTTAAATTTTGAAAACATAAAGTAGCCTACGGAAGCTGTATCCGATAAATAAAGGGAAGTGACTGAAAACATTCATATTCAAAATCTGCTCCGCAGTTCACAGTAACATAGCAGAGCTTACCTCTTGCTAAACTGACATTTTGACGCAATTCTGTTTAGTTACAAACGGCACAGGCACGTACAAAAAGCACAGTCGTCGCCGTATCAAAGCCTATTGATTTGGTTGTATCCGTCGTTTGCCGGATAAACTGACCAGACTAGACTGTCGTCGCTAACTAAAAATAGTAACTTCAGTTTTTGCAATACTTAAGTACTGGTTAGATCATTCAAGCGCTGCATCTAATGGTCCTTTCGTCGTGTTGTGCGCTGGACAGCCACTAAATAGATTTTTTTTTCCATTGAAATTATAAGAAAGCGCTATTTGCCAAAAAATAAATAAAAACGTAATATAAAACCACAATTTAGCTGAAGTAAGTGTAAATCTCTCTGTGGCGCTATATTGGAAATACTACGACTAAGGTATTACATCCTTCCCTGTCATGCGTGCGTAACTATGTAATAAACTACAGCGTACTGTTGAATGTCTGCTTCGTTGGCCGAACACCGGTTCACACACTTCAATCTTTGCCAAGCTTTGTTTGCTGTCAATGTCAACCCAGCGGTTGATCCTTTAGTTCACATTCTTCCGGAAAACTGAATGTAGTTGTTAAGAGATGTCCTTTCAGGCCGAAGATACAATGCTGATAACAAGGCTACGTTGTGCTTGGTCTGCAGGTACTTGCTTCGGCAATCTTCACGAAAGGCCAATTCAGACGATATCTACCATAACGTGGTTTCTGAAGCTTATATTTCCCCACATCGACTTACAAATCGTTGCCTAGTAATAGACTAGTGATAATGATATCCTCCCAATTTGATCTTTTTACCCACCTTTAGCGTGTCCATACTGTTATTAATTGGGCATTCTCCAGCACGGGAATGTAACATTACCTCATGGGAAAGCCTACATTTTTTTTCAGAACCGAGCATTTTAAAAACGGTGCTCGGTGTGTATTATGCATCTTATGCACTGGTGTACGGTCTTTTTCTGACGGCTACTAGCGTCCTTCCTCTGTCAACGCGGGGCCCGACATTGGAGGCGAAGAACACGGCATACGGTTATCATATCACGAATCAAGTAATTCACATTATTAAACGTGAAAGTTAGAACAGAGAAATTTCCAGCACCCTTGAGATTCTAGTACATTTTAAGGAGGTTGTTTTTCTATTATCGAATACTAATAATATCATTCTATTATCGAATAATATAATAATCATAGCCCGCTCTTATTCTCAGTCTTACTCAGTGATCTTCCGGGTTTTATCAATGACCACTACCCCTGTGTCCGCATAATTCTCTATGCCGATGACCTGGTGGTATATAGTAGAGTGTTCATGGATCTAAAAAGGTCCCTGAGGAAACTGGAGACGTATAGCAAGCAAAATGGTTTAACAATTAACGTATCGAAGACAAAGGCTATGAAATTGAGATTCGGGGGACCCCTGAGGAAAAGTGATAGGCTCAGCTTGGGCGGTGTCTCTGTAGAATTTGTCTCGGAGTTTACTTACCTGGGTGTTAAACTAACGCCAAGCGGCACATCTTTCGCAGCTCACATATCTCAGCGAATTAATAGCAGCATTGTCGCCATGACCTCAATCTCGGCTCCACAGAAGCTCTCAGTAAAAACAGCTTTAATACTGTTTAACCTGAAGGTGGCATCTTATGGTATCACATTAATTTGGGAACACCTATCCGCTCAGCAGCTTAGCGCTCTCGACACACTATTGGAAATACTACGACTAAGGTATTACCTCCTTCCCTGTCATGCGTGCGTAACTATGTAATAAACTACAGCGTACTGTTGAATGTCTGCTTCGTTGGCCGAACACCGGTTCACACACATCAATCTTTGCCAAGCTTTGTTCGCTGTCAATGTCAACCCAGCGTCGGTTGATCCTTTAGTTCACATTCTTCCGGAAAACTGAATGTAGTTGTTAAGAGATGTCCTTTCAGGCCGAAGCTACAATGCTGATAACAAGGCTACGTTGTGCTTGGTCTGCAGGTACTTGCTTCGGCAATCTTCACGAAAGGCCAATTCAGACGATATCTACCATAACGTGGTTTCTGAAGCTTATATTTCCCCACATCGACTTACAAATCGTTGAGCAAATCGAAAACTTAGAGAAAAGCTGGCATAACGAGAAATTACGGCCAGTCTCTCGAGACTGTACAATTTAGCGCTTTCGTAAGGTAACAGCGACCGTAACCATTTTTGGCTCTAGCCTAACGTTGCCTTGCCTTTGGCTTAAGGATGTGCCATAAAGGCTTAGGAGGCTGCAATTTCCTAAAATGCATAGTCACTACGTTATAGGCAAAATATAGGAAAATATAGGGCCGTTAAATATGGCAACGCCCCACAGGCCTGCATGAGCGGAGGCGCATCATGTATTGACATATTGTACGAGACGTTTCTGTTAAGTCCGCTGAATGGTTTGTCCGCGGTCAGTATCGTCGGTTTCCACAGTTGACGTAGTGAAAATAGAAGGCATGATGACGCAGACATTTTTCTATAAGTTGCTGCCTTTATTGATCCAGTCACTACCTAAAAAGTTATATTACAACTAAAAGCGACTGCAAGCATATCCAGATTAACAATATTGACCATCAAGCAGTGGTGGAAAAGTTTTCTTTTTTTGGTCAGGTCAACAGCAAGTCTATGAAGGCAAAGTATTCGCATACACGCAAAACGTGCGGCCTGCTTACTGCAGACTACGACGATCTCATCGGAAATCTTACTGATCAGCACTCCAATATATCGAAGTAAGTCGTTAGCATCGATATAGACTTGACCTTCAGTTTTTTTTGTCCGAGCGATGCGACAACAACAGACAGGATAACGGTCATTAAAGGAGAGTTCGTTAAAAGTCTCTCTGAGTCAAAGTTAATAAACCCGCGCTCCTCCCCAACCCTCAGGTCCGAGGTCTATGTGTGCTTTACAAGCTAAAAATACAGCGTCTAATTTGAGTAGTCAAGGTGCACATGACGCAAACATACACATTATCAAAATATTTGGCAATGAGAAATAGACACTCGTGTAGAAGCGCATTTTCTATGCTTTAACAACGATCGAAGGTTCATGTGGCATATACGGAGCAACATACTTCCACATAGGGAAAGTAGTACGTATTTGTATCACTTTATCGTTACATTCCGGGGTCTCCAATAGCGCAATGAAAGAGTGTTTCCTATTCTACTTTAATAACCACATGTTGAGAATATAGAAAAATGCATTAATATTAATGATATTACCTTGAGACCTTCAAAGACCAGCCTCCCTTTAATATGGAGGAATTTTAATTGCGCTACTTTTGATATACGAGCCTTCCTATTGAATTAAATATGCATTTCAGGTTGCTAACGGGTTAAGCATTCGCGCGCGTAAACAGCTTCACCGACCTTGCTTCAGTAACATCCGAAATTTCATCATCCGTTATTTGACCAACACGAACGTGTGGACCGAACACATGTGAATATTTATATAGTTATTTACTTAATGTTACTAAATATAAAAGTTATTGTTCCGACGTAGTTTGACGTTTCCAAGACGGTGTGCACACAGTAGCGGCATTTACGCCCTTCCGCACAATGCACATGACTCATGGTACTTCGTAGGCTAGACTTTAAAACATTTTGCAAGTTCAGCTGCCTACCCAATAAATTCATATTTATTTAACTTACACCGACCATCACAAACAAGCTAAAATTATTGCGTACAATGCTATGAAATTCTACATCAAAGTTACTCTAGCCAGTACTCTCTTGCCACTTACAGACAATGGCCTAAAATAGAGATCCAAACATCCGGCAAGGCGATTTCTAGATTCAGGCTCAAACCTCTTGGCGGGTCCTGTATATGTGATTATCCTTGGTGCGGCCGTATGAGTCGTTTCTTTAAGGTTTCCTTCAAGGTGATTCTAGGCATAATCGAGCCCTTGTCCGAAATGTTGCCTCGTAATAGACTAGTGATAATGCTATCCTTCCAATTTGATTTTTACCCACCTTTAGCGTGTCCATACTGTTATTAATTGGGCATTCTCCAGCACGGGAATGTAACATCACCTCATGGGAACGCCAACATAACAGCATTTAAAAAACGGTGCTCGGTGTGTATTATGCATCTTATGCACTGGTGTACGGTCTTTTTCTGACGGCCACTAGCGTCCTTCCTTTGTCAACGCGGGGCCCGACATTGGAGGCGGAGAACACGGCATACGGTTATCATATCACGAATCAAGTAATTCACATTATTAAACGTGAAAGTTAGAACAGAGAAATTTCCAGCACCCTTGAGAATCTAGTACATTTTAAGGAGGTTGTTTTTCCATTATCGAATACTGGCTTGGAATCCCCCGCGAGGTACGAGAGCGGAATAAAGCGTTCCGATACGTATTAAAAATATAATGTTTATGTAATCCTTCAAAGTGTTTTTGTGCACTTCAAAACAGCTTCAGCCCGCTGCAACGCTCAATTTCTGTTTTACTTTTTAAAATAAATTAAACGCGTCATTCGGAATTGAAAAGTTGTTCTTGCTTTTATTTCCTCAATTTCCTCTCGGAGTGTTCTTGCTCCAGTCTTGATCCGTGGGGACAGGAGAAAGTCGCGCGAAGCCAAGTCTGGCGGAGATAGGGAGTTTGCGATAATATAGAGATCCAATTTATCATAAAATAATCCGAAATTAGTAACGATGTGTGCATCGGTGCGTTGTCGTGATGAAGGATCCAAGAGTTCTTTGCCGAGAGTTTAGGCCTCCTGCGTCGGACGTGCTCGCGTACTCTTCTTAAATTTTTGCAGCAGTATTCCTCATTGACGGCAGAACCAGGCCGCAAAAACTGTGTGTAGCGGCGGTGGCTTCGACGGCTAACGCATCGTTCAAAGCGGGGCGTTGCCATGGAAACCATGGTTGGCAAAACAATCGCAAGTTTGAGCCCCGACCTTGCTGGTTGTATTTGTTGGACTTGGTTGTCATTGCCGTACTGCTAAATACCTCTGCTGGACAAAGCCCAAATAAATCCAGTACGAGAACGCGATGACGATAGATGCATTTAGACGATATCGTGCCGCAGGCAACTTAGCCCATTACAAGCGTCTAAAGTGTGCTTGTCAGAGCGCTGAAAAAACTCGTGGAAGATAATTACCGTGTACTCAACAAAAACAGTTGAAGGAACATTGGCGTTGGATCTGCTCTGTATAAATTTCTTCGATTGACTCTCTTGTTCAACTCTTTCCACCACTGGGAGGATTGGGGTTTAATCTCGATGTCATAATCATACACCCTGACTTGTTTCTATTAATCACTCTCTGAAGCCATCCAGGATCTTCTGCTACCGGCTGAAGGTTCTGACATTTCTCGACGAGCGCTTGTTTGCTGAAACGAACCTCGCCGCAAATCTTGTGGCACATAAAATATCGGCCAAGACTCTTACAACTGATCCATAAGATATTTCCATTTCCTCAGCTATTTCCCTGATAGTAGGCCGACCATTGAGTATGACATTACAAACCTATTTCAACGTTTTCTTGTGTTATTGACGTCAAAGACCTTCCCGATCTGAGCTCATCTTCGTTCTCTTTACGTTCGTCGCTTAATTTAACAGTACCATTTAAACATAGTTTCGGGACACTACTTGATCACCATAGACAGTTTGTAACATTTCCACCACCTTTAGAGCATATGATTTGGTTTGTAACACATAATGTTATGCAGATTCATTGTCTTTCTATTTAAAATCACCGAACCTCGTATTTTCGCTTATTTGTGACATTACAAACAATACACGCTCTCACGGATTCGGGCGAAATTTCGATTCTGTTTTTGATTTGCGTGAGATTTCGATCCGGTTTCTGACTGGCGCTTCCAACCTAAACGAACTTAAAAACCTTGGTAGTTTCGGCAGTTCGGTAAATTCAAAATACTAAAGCTTGCCGATCGGTCCTCGTATACTTTCAATGCGACGAGAGCCAGATATTTTGGGATATATAAGGTTTCACCAAAAATCCTTGATGCAACATGGTCGCTGACTCTCATCGGTTTATCATCTCTTCTCAATGAGCATCACTCAAAAACGTTCGATTGACTTGGCGAGGGGAACTGAGATAGAGCCAGCGATACCTCTTATAGACAACCATGACTACCGCACTAGCTCCTAGATCACGTCGCCACTTCTCTAAATCCCATTTTTGCGAATTGTTTTCAATATGACCATTTGCTTTTTAGTAGCCAGCACGAATGTATTTTAGACGAATTTCTATTCTACTTTAGCCGCAACGGCGCTTTTTGTAAAGCGAGTATATTGATATTTGTGTTGCCGTTTTATTTCACAGAGAAACGTAGAAAAATGTAAGTTTTCTCGCATATCAGATGATTAAAATTGCAGCAATTTTAAAATATTTTTGAAAGAGGCCTTTTCACCCCTGGGGCCGATTATTTACAACCAGCTGACTTCTAGAAAGAAACCATTGTTCTGCTGTCTAAAATTGTATCGTTTTCGTAAGTCCACTGTGTCAAACATGGCACAAACATACCTCAAAACTATTTGGAAAATTTTAAATAAAATCAAATCATCTATTAACATTAATTACAATTGTTTATTTACAGATGCAAATCGCTGTTTTTGTGCTTAACTTAACATTGGTTTGTACTGTTAATGTAATCATTCGTATATATATAACGTTTTTCAGGTAAGTGTGCGTTTGTGTATTTTATGTAAGTTAAATATAGCTCCATGATCAGAAAAATGACCTAAATGGCTCTTCCTAAATAGGACCGCTTCGTTAAGTAACTGTTAGAACATAAACAGAAAAATGTTCTTTCGCCATAGGTTGAGTGATTGTTTTCCACAAAATTTGCACTTAGGTTTGCTTGGAGGCCACTTTTTTTGTATTTCTACATAGAGCTGTAACAATATAATTACTTAACTTATTAATTTTCTTTTAAATTACCTGTAGCAAGAGATATAACACACTTACTTAATATGAATAAATTGTTGGGACGCCAGGCCGCATTTCTGTTTATTCCGTTTATAAAGGAAACTGCACTCAGAACGAGAGTACGACTAGTTAATTTAATGTTTCATGTGCTACTGGTCAAATATTAGCTGTTACTTCTACGGCATTGCTGGCAGTCCTTCCTCCCGGCGATGGAAGCGATGCCACTACCGCCACTGCATTACCATCACGTTGAACTTGCATGGAGATACGCTGCACCAGGTACTCCCCGGGTCGTGCATTCTTCGTCACAGCAGTTACCCTTTCTTCGAGCTCCTTGAGGAACTTGAACTCGTCGCCTCGTCTATTGCCCCTAACGTTTCGATGGCGATCGGCTTACTTATGTATTGCGGCGACAACCCCCTGAACTTCGACAATTTGCGACTTTTAGCAAGACGCCAGCTTCTCGACTTGTGCGCACAATGCCGCTGCTGGCAAGTGTACATGAAACCTCGCGTCGCATACTAGCAGATGGCCCCGTTCCCAATGTGTTAGGGTTTTCCCATCAGGGGGTAAGAGGCTGTTGACGTACATGCCGAATGGCTTATTTACTAAAGGAATCTAGGCGCTCCGCAGAGCACGGTGTACCGGTCGCCCTCAGGCGAGCTTTTCGTCTTAAATCTAGGGTTCGTGCTAGAAGTTCGTTATGCCTCTTTTTTTTTCTACTAAGTGGTCCAGTGCTCCCTGAGTTCGCTCTTGGGCTTTCCCCAACAAACTGGAAACTCTCCTAAGGCCTCATCAGAAGCTCTGGCCAGCTAAACCGAAGTATTTTTAACTCGAATCGGAATTATTAAATCTTCAAATGTTGTCAAGGATCCCAAGTAACAAGATCATAACAAATCCCTAGCACGGCAAATTCCCAAGCCCCCGCGCTCACCGGAAGTGATGCCTAAACCCAGGATGCAGATCCCAGGTGAACGTTGAGTAGCCGTTGTAGTTCCGTGCGTAAAATTCCGTCAAATTGTCGAGAAATTCGATTATTTTAAAATAAGGTGAACAAGGCCAAATGTACGTCATGCGATGGGTGGAGAGACTTTGTCGCAAAAGGTATAACGAGAGAGTTTGGATCTAGAGTTTGAAGTCTGCTGCACCATTGGCTGACTTCAACGAGTTTTCTGCGGAGTACGCCATCCAGTGCCACATCGGTAAGGGGAGTTCCCAGAAGTTCAACATTGGCCTCGGCTGCTACTCGAATGTCGGGCAGTATTGTCTGCAAACTCGAAATGGATTCGTCGCGATGCCCCTCCGATAGTAGAAATAGCTCGCATTTGTTCCCGTTAAGTGTTAAACCGCTTGAAATTCTTGCACCTCTTTGATGTCGGCTTGGATCAACATTGCCTCATAAGATACCACGGTCGAAACTCCGGTCGAAGCTTCGCCTATAGTTCAGTGATGGTTATACAAAATATAGCTAGCCCACACGGGTCTCCTTCTTGTACCCCAGTCATCGATTTGACTGTCTCCCCTTGCCAGAGAAGATTAGCGGACAGTCTATACATCTAGTATGCAGCTGGGTAAATAGCGGGCATTGATCTTCTCACAACGTTGAGTAAGTTATCTTGGCGAAGCATGCTATTTGCGTTTCGAAAGTCGAGCATGATTAAGGCTTTTCCTAGTTTTTTTGTTAGATTGAATGAAAGCGGTAGCCGCATGCACAGCCGCGTCTGCTCCTCTTTTTATCCCGCGCCCTAGTTGAATAGAAGTCACCAGCTCGAATATCGCCGTCATAGCCTTTTTCATTAAGACCTTACCTACCAGTCGACGCAGGGTGAGCCCCACAGCTATTGACCAAATAGCCCCGTCTTTTTTCGTAGGGCAATTCATGTTGCGCCGTAGAAAGTGGATATCGTAAATTCTGGGAGTCGCCCGTTGACTGCTATAATCGCGAAGTTATGTAACGCTTGCGACAGAGAGTTGCTATTATCCTGGCGGCAACCTATGAGATCTCTCAGATGCCGAGGGCGAAGACCATTCAAACCGTCACAAGAACTGTTTGGAAAACTTCTAATGGCGATTCGAATCTCCTCAGACGTGAGGAGATTCGAATAGCCTTTAGAAGTTTTCAAAACAGTTCTTGTGGCGATTTGAATGGTCTTCGCCCTATCACATCAATATCAGACGCTGGGGCGCCGGCGTCGGTGGCTCAAGGTACGCCGGATCCGTAGGGTGTTCCGAGTGGTGAGCGTGCGCCCTTTTTCTTTTTCACCGGTATACTAAACATCATTGTTGGAATTTTATCAGCCGCTCCCAACTATGTTGGCTGGCCACCGGGCACACCTCATTGATAGTTTTCAACAGTTTGACAGAAAAAAATTCTCTTATTCCTCCTACGGGGAATGCGTGATATCATCTTTGCCTTAGATTTAATAGCGGCAGCCTTCAAGACGTGTGTTGGAAAGTTATTTCCTGGCGGGACTAAATGTCGAGGTAACATCTGTATGAGCTGTTGCTTGTGGTTGAGCGGAGGAAGTAAGCCAGTGCCTTATACCCGATTAACTATCTAACGTGACAATGTTTGCGAGCTTGTTCCCTTTGTCCCCTTAGGCTCTCCAGTCGAGGCTCGAGTCCTCGCACAAGACTCTGTCGAAGGCAGCGGCGCTGACGGACTCGCGTTGAGTACGGCCTTAATGGCTTCGTCCTATTGTTGGCACAGATTGTGTCCTAGCGGCATCTTCAGAAGGCGCCGAAGATTTATTCAGCGACTCATGTGTGCCCAGCAGCCCAAGAAGGAAAGATGCCACCACCTTTTCGACGATCCCTCAATTTGCACCATGATTGCGTCGATTCTTAGGGGGATGACCTTCAGTTTATTATATTTTAGTGTGTTCTAAATTAAACTTTAGCATTTGATTTTTATTATTTTAGTTTTATTAAAAATCGTCTTACAACCAATATCAATCTAATAAAAGAAAAACATTCATTTACTTTCTTAAAAAAACATGAAATTACCATCAACTTTAAAACGTTCAGTTATTAGTATTATAGTCAATTGATGAAAGTCGTTTAGGTTGTCAAACTTGTAGTTTTGTAATGCAATAAGTGTATATATATATATATATATATATATATATATATATATATATATACACATATACACATATATATATATATATATATATATATATATATATATATATATATATATAAAGTGTGTTGCAAAAAATTAGCAACTCATGTTTTTTTGTGATAATTTCGGCTTGGTTTATTTAAATGGCTTGAAATTTTAAGCTCATGATGTACATGACGAAACATGAGTATAGTGTTGATTTCATTGCATTCTCAACATCGGTTCAAACAAAAAATAAACAAGTGTGAAAAAACAGTGTTGCAAAATATTAGCAACAATAGCGCCTTACAGCGTATTCGATTCTTAGCAGGGCTGTATGACTCATTTGAAACTACATATTTTATTCTAGAAACGGGTTTTTCGTCCCTTCTTCTGAATCAAATCGTAAACTCGGTCTTTCATGGAGTTAATGAGCTGTTGTAAGTACGAAAGTGGAATATTAGTCCATGCTTGCTGGACAGCTTCTTTGAGGTCCGACAAATGAATATATTGTCGACCATTTGCGTAAATCTGCTTTACCAAATGTCCCCAAAGATTTTCAATAGGATTCAGGTCTGGACTTAATGTCTACCAGTCAAAAAGTGGTACTCCTTGTTCTTGAAAAAAGTCTATAGTGCTAGCCGAGGTATGAAACGTGGCGTTGTCTTGTTGAAAAACTGCGTCAGGTCCCCCAATTCTTCTGAAGTGGGCTTCTAACTGGGAACCGACAATGCGCTGGTACATGTCAGAATTGTTTCGGCCCACAATCTCGACTAGATCAAACTTCCCATTATATCCAAACGCGCCCCAATATTTCACAGAGCCACCACCGGCCACACGTTTCGAGAACCATTTAGGTTCCTTCCGTAAGTCGTGCCAATAGTACTGACAGCCGTCAGGGCCATCGAGATTAAATTTCTTTTCATCCGAGAAGACGATGTTTTTCCACTTGTTATCCGAAGTTTGGTATCTATGCGAAAATTCACGCCGTGCGACAATGTGATTCGGTTGCAGTCGCGGCATAAGCTTCCTTTTCGCGTATCGCACGTTTCTGTCAGAACTTAACACTCGGTACACTGTGGATCGGTGCACTGGCACTCCCAACGTAGTCCTGATCCTGGAAGAAGACATTTGGTCATGAGTAGCCAACTGTATGATCCTTCGCCGATCTCGAATAGTCAAAACTGGCTTACGCCCACTGTTAGATCTGCACCTTTGGTTCACTCCAGGGTGTAAGAACCTGCTGATGGTGCTCTTATGCCGTCCTAATCTGGTTGCTATAGCAGTTACTGTATGACCGAGCTCAGCATATGCCTCAATTCTTGTCTTTTCGTTATCCGAAAGATCCTTTGTATGACCCATGGTTTAAACATAAGATTCGTCGTTAGTTCGGAACAACGACTAAGCTGTAGAATATTTTGCAGCTATATAACGATTGATTTAGCTAGACAATATCCCTGACATTTGATCCCTGGGATCGAATATCAGCTGTAGTATCGACTATCCTTTACAAACAAGAGCTGTGTTGTTAGCATGTTATTGTTGCTAATATTTTGCAACACTGTTTTTTCACACTTTTTTATTTTTTGTATGAACCGATTTTGAGATTGCAATGAAATCAACACTATACTCGTGTTTCGTCATGTACATCATGCGCTTAAAATTTCAAGCCATTCAAATAAACCAAGCCGAAATTATCGCAAAAAAACATGAGTTGCTATTTTTTTGCAACACACTTTATATATATATATATATATACATATATATAACATTTTCTATATGTGGGGAGTATCTGTATCGGTGTTTAACAATGGCGCAGAGAAACCTTATTTCCAATAAACCATAGAATCCGTTCATTGGGGATTCCTTTTTCTCGTCTTTCTACCCTCTTTCGGCAGCTGGAGTGTAGGCCTATTTGCAAATAAACAGATGTTTGCTTCATATATGTATATATATATATATATATATGCACTTTGGGATACGTGATAGTAAATCAATACAGCATTACATTAGGTAATAACCTAGATAATAGCATCCCCTGCAAGACTTATATTGGCAACCTATAATAGGTATAACAAAAAGAGCTATATAAAATAAGTCCATCATAAAACAGAGCTCATTTAAGCAAACCTAATACACCATTCGTATTTAAAAACACGCCTATGATTGCTAAGCGCCATAGTGCTTTCAATAAACGAAACGCCATAATGTTTTAATAGACGATCAGAGCACACTCCGTACGTCTATTTCTGTGGAAGTGAGCAAAATACTAGTCATACGCTGTCGCCGAACTCGATATGCACAGAAATAAACCTTTTCGCCTAATATCACTGTAGAAAGCGTATGCTGTAGTGTTGGCTGGCTGTAATTCTACGTGTAAACGCATCACGTTATGCGAAAGTCTTTTTCGCCGTGGCCCAGCGTCTAAAGCATCCTGACATTTTGAGCACCACTGCAAGCAGTTTCGTCAGCAGTAGGGAGCTGAGTGATCAGCAATTTGGCAGAAACGTCTTGAATGGCACACCGGCAGAACGCTTAGCAAACCGTGCATTGCGTGCAGATAGCGCTCTATTTTTTTTTCAATTTCACGCATACGTGGAGAAATCATCTTTACTAGAATATACAAACAGTTGCATGGACATCCGTGTGCCTCGTATTCGGGATCCAAGAAGCAGTTATGTACTTATTAAGAATGCACGGCTGTTGGGTCCCAGCGTAAGTCGGTGCACATCCGACAAAACGCAAGCTGCACGCAATCTCAAAATGAACGCCTCCACCAACTTCTTACTTGTTCGAATTCAAGCGTGTTAACGTGTCATCCACGATATTTTACGCAAACTGCAATACTGAAGGAATTGCGAACTCCAGGAAAAATACTTTCCGACAGCGAAAAGGTACCTGGGACTTCAGTGTGAAGGGGCATAAGAGAGGATAGATAAATGGATGCGAGTCTAACCTCGTAGTGAGACCTGGCAGCCCGTTAATGCCTTGCCGAGGCTTTCACGCTATCGCATCGCAAAAGCGTCTTTAAAGACGCTGCTGGCTTGGGGGCAGCGCACCAAAGGTCGCTGCGTAGCAACAGCTACAACCGGGCCAATCAACGACAAAATACCTCATTGATTTTCAAGTTTACTTCGGCCAGGCGCTGCAACAAGAGTTGTGAACCTGCCAGAGAGTGGTCGAAAGAACAGGGTTATTACGGGTGGCCGTAATGGCATTACGCCAAGCGCGCTCATCGCGGAGCCCGCATCGTGCACTAATTACAGACCGACATTTAAAAGTGCACAAAACATTTAACTCTTATTTTGAAAACAATATAGATAAAGCAAAATTACCTCCGAAACGAAACCTGAAACAGAGTAGTTAAGTAGTTCGTGGCTTTATGCAGCGGTAGAGACCACCGGTTGCCTTACTTCGACAACTTATTGTTCTATTCTCTCTCTCTCTCTCTCTCTCTATATATATATATATATATATATATATATATATATGTATATATATATATATATATATATATATATATAGAAAGAGCTGGGTTCTATTTGTGCTAAGCGGTTTATGCTTAGCATACCGGTATATTGAGCCTGGTCCTGAACAAAAATATTCCAGGGACAACTAACAAAAACAAAGGTGAGTCATGAGGTTATTTTACGCTCTCTTGGGATAAATGTTTGCCCAATTTTTACGGTACTAAATATAGCGTAAAGTATGCTACACAAGAAACAAACCGAACGGATCGATGAACCTAGAGGATTGTATTAATGATCCCCACATGAAGATAATGGACGTCGTTTGCAAAATTCCTATGTTAGCTGTGTTTAGGCGAAACATAAATGAAGTTCTGCCAACATCAATCACTCAGCATAAACGCCCTTAACTTTTAGATAAGTTTGCGAACTCATAGAGGTTTACCGGCACTGGCTTATGGTCCGTAAAAAGCAAACACGTCATCGCAAATACAGTCATCGCGTATGAGTGCACTAGGTCAAATATTGCACTCTTCTGAAATTGAGCTCAATACATCACCGTTCACATCACGGTTTTACCAGACACTTGTACCCACCAGCAATTTGCTATTTTATTCTTTGTCATAGTCAGTCTTTGTGCGTACAGATATATTATGTTTTCGGCCAACTGAAAGCAATAAACGCAATAGCTTCATCACTAAAACAATTCTCCTAAGCAATTATATTTCCCGGCTATAATAATTTATTTCTAAAACGGTGGTGCGTAGAAACGCCCTTCAGAAGCTACCTTACAAAGTGTTGGCAAAGATGTTTCCTAGCAGCTTGTTCTATAAAAGGCGACGCCAATCTTGGATAGCCTTTACGTAATACATGTTTCAAAGACTGGTGCGAAATAAAACGGGGGCATGAGGGTACTGCACGTTCTCTTGGGATTAAGGTTAGCCCTTTTACGCTAATAAATAAACGTAGGCTGTGACTTAAATTAGAAAAAAACCCGATGAATTGTAATTGTTTTGACAACGAGAAAAAGTTTACTTTTACTGGCGTTATTGGTCTAATACTTGCGTACGGTCAGACACAACGACTTGACGACGACAACGACCAGAATCTGCCCTGCCATGATTGCGGTAGTGTTGTAGAAGAGAAACGCTTAACGCTGAGCCAATCGCATTATCTGGATTCCGACAAACATTATATTTAAAACAAATGATAAGATTTCGAAGGTTTTGTCTGGCTAGATACATGGCGTTTTTGTGCGGAGAGAAATGCATTTGCGCATACCATTTAGGCAGGGAACTCTAGCAAGCTGACCACCCGCCAAAACGCCTGTCTGCCCCTCGACGTGTCCAGAATGCGAGGCATTCCTCTAATATATTTGCTAGCGGAAACGGTTCCGATGTAGTCTGAAATGTCCGGTACCGTCGATGACATCGTCTGTAAGAGATGCGATAAATTAAACTGCACAAACGTATTAAGCGTCAGTCTCAGTTCGAAGGCTACTCTCTTCTCAGAAGTCAAGGTTTCCACGCTGAGAACTTGCCTTTTCCAGTTCTACAAACAGACACGACTACAAATAATTCAGATAGCACGACGTTCATTCGGTAGGCGATAAACAGGCTAGGAAGTACATGTATGTTCAACAAACGTTAGCGATGATAAAATACGAAAAAGTCGCATCGTACATAAATCGAAGGAATGTGTGCAGCACACTCGCGTTTTAGGCACCTAGAGGTAGCACATTGTAGAAACACTCAAGCACAAAGAATTCCATGTTGCTTACCCAAATTAAGGCTATAAACAATATTAATTGACCAAGTTACTTATCAACTTGCTTTGTTTACGGTCGTAGACTATCATGTCTGCTTATCATACTCACGCTTGTTCCACGTCCTGCTTTAAGACCTTTGTTTTTAGTTGTACAGTGTTCAACGAACACCTCAAGAGGTGAAAAGAGGATATTGGAAGCCAGCGAAGTCAGTGGCTTCCTATGGCAACGCATCATCATCATCGGGAAAAGAAGTAGAAGCAGAAACTCGGAGAGTATGATTTTGTATGAAGATTGCGGCTCGTATGACGACTGTGCTTAATGATGTTACATGAGAGGTCATGTGAATGCGAATCCTAACGTCACTATGGCGATAACGGAGGCCACACCAATGCAGAAGCAATATACGGGCGATCTGCTTCTTGCCATAAGTTTCGTAGTGTCGACGAGTAACCCGCTTAACGAGTCACATTCCCCATCACACACCGCTGTCGTGTGACGGCTTTTGCGGCTTCTCTCGTGACGGGCAATTGCGTCGAGGCCTGTTCTTCAGTGCGAAGTCGAAGTCGGTCGGCTTCGTCGGCCTCACTTTTTCATTGGCTTCACAACTTCAAAAGCCGAACGTTAGACGGGCGCGACCAGATAGACGCAGAGGTCATGACGCAGTGGATCGTCACTTCCGCCTTGAACATCAACCTCAACCTCAGCTCAGCCTCAGACGGAGCCATTATACCGCGTAACTTCGCGCGTTCAGGTCGTTTGCCCGCGCAGGTCATTCGCCCCGTAGACTTGTCTAAGTCTCGACGGTGTAGTGGGCCGCGTTGCTGACACGTTCAACGCTTATACTAATGATTGGTACGCAGATGTCGTAATCCGCTCAGAGGACAGCGCCACGCAACTCTCGCCCACGCCTCCCTTCAATGTGGAATGTTACGAGGGCTTCGTCGTGGTAGCTTTAGGCTAGGACGGAGCTTACGCATCGCGCAGCAAAAACTAGAGTATTATTGCATAATGCTATATCTACTGCGCGCAAACGTAGTTGTAGATATGGCCCGCACTTTAATTTCGCTTAACGACTGCATGAGCAATGATATTGCTCTTGAATGATATATATGTGTGTGTATATATATATATATATATATATATATATGAGGCGAGCACTGCCGAGTATGCAAACGTATTGTAAATGATTAATAAATCATCACAATATTTTTATATATATACATTTGCAGATGTAGGGATTTTGGGGACCAATGTGTCACACTTTAATATTATTTCCAAGAAGAGAGAGGAAATCACATTTGTAGTAACTTGTAATAAAAACGTAAGATAAAGACGCACTAGAAAAATTACAAAAAAAAGAAGGTCTTTATGTGATAAGATGGCGTCTAAAAATGTTTTGTCGTCGTCTTTTTCGTTACTGGGCTAACATAAGCCGTTTGGCATTGTACAACAGCATGGCGCAAGCAATAATCGATCGCCAACACAGGCAGGTAGGTACAGGTGGGTGTTGGTATTAGTTTGAACCGTGGCGGGCGACGTAACGACCTTCAAACGGATTTCGGTGTACAAAACGTGGCAGTCTCGTAGTAGTAGTAGTAGTAGCCAGATGGTTGCAACAGGAGGCGGGAGTCAAAATCCTCCTCACAACGTTTTCTGTGTCAAACGCAGACGACCGGGTCAACTCTACGGAGCGACCGCAGCCACACGCGAACACGTTCAATAAGAGGAGCTATAGTTTCGGCCGTTCCATGTTTGTACGCCAGCCGTACTCACTATTTTCGACTTTCACGCGTCCAGTTTTACGTACTGATAGCTGATATAGAATAGCGATGTTTTAGCGATTGAAACAATACATTTCTACATTAGTAATGATAATAATAATAATAGAAGGTTACTGAATTCACCCGCTGTTTTAGGCTCCAAAAGCGCGGGCATCATTAGTACTGCTAGAGAAAAATGCTCGTCTATGTCAACTCCACCTTCCACACAATCCCTGCTAATCGATGACAAAGACTCAAATACTGAAAAGTGTCCAAAGTGGAGGAATTTTCCAGTCACGAAATGTGCATGTTCGACCTCGTTATGAATTTTGGCTCAACGTAGCTTAACTAGTTCCTAAAGTGCATGCATAAACTGTGTTTACGTGTAATAGTTCTAAAAATGAATCCACTACAGAGTCACTGTCGTTGATAGAGGATAGAAAGTGCGCAATAATGTTGCCTTCTTATATATAACAATGTCCTTCCAATCCGGTCTACGCACCGGATTTTCAAAGCTCTAATGCCTGTATTGCACAGACTAAACTGATTTTCGTAACATATTAAGGACTCCCTTATGCAAACTAAATCAAACTAGAGCAAGGCGGACCTTCAAACACGTTGGCAGTTACTACATTGTACGTATAAAACGTGCAAAGCAAAATCCTTATGGTATAGGACTTTTTCATTTTATTATTCAACTCGGTTGTGATGATTTGTACAATCCTATTCAAATGAATTCATAATAGGCAAAGCGCAAGCAAAATGCCTTATCTAAAAAACAGAAGAACTCTTTAAAATACGACGTTACAAAGAACGGGGACTGTTGTTATCTGCCACTAGCATTTCTGTAGTGCGAAACATTAAACAAAATAGCGAAAATATAGGCAAAAATGCCTACGAAATGTTTCTGCCGGAACCAAAATTCCAAATCCAATGAGACAAGTCAATTGAGACAATTACAGAAGCGAAAGTAGCGACAGCGGTCAAGTATCAACATAGATATCTTGTATCTTCTTGTTGTATCGTAACGAATTAGATCAAAAACGAACATCTGTTTCGTTGTTTATTTGTACGTAAACAGAGACAGATATATATATATATATATATAGAGAGAGAGAGAGGGGGGGGGGGAGAGAGAAAGAGCTGTCTTGTACTAGTTGGGTGAAGGAGAGTTGCCTAATCAGTTGAAGAGACCTTTAGGTCTTGCTTGTTTCTTCTGACCGCCATCGAACTGTCACTGCACTGCACTGCGCGTTGAAAGTAGCGCTGAGGGCCGAGCGTCGTTGTTGTCGTCTTTGGTAACGCTTAGAACGTACAACATGGAAGGCTGTTTGAAAGTGTTAGTGGGGTCCGGGGGCGACGGGCGGAGTCACCATCACGACGATGGGTGTAGATGCGATGACATCGAACTACATACAACACCTCATCCTAGAATGTCTTACGTTCTGCCGTCCTGTCTCGTAGGTTGCCTTGTACAAAGAAGGCCATAAGGCCACACCACCAATCGATACCGATCCTGCTAGCTTGCTGCTGCGGTCCCGCCTGTGTCGGTATCCGGTGCCGCTGGGCAAACACCATCACCATTGGCAGCGGGCTTTTCAGCGATCCATCCATACCCCCTCCCGCCTCTCGTTCTCCCTCCCCCCCCCACCCATCTGTGCAGTTTAGCCCAGCCTATCATCTATGATGATCTAATGCTGCTGCTGCTGACGCTGACGCTGCTCTAATCGCCTGCTTGACGGTCCCCGCCTGCAAAATAAACCCTGAAAATGTTTGCCACTTGACTCCGTTCATTGCAAAATATTGACCAGCTTGCTAAAGAGCCGACGAAACAGGTTGGCTACGGTCAGTCTACGGTATCTTACTATCGTGCCAAGTTATTCCTATCTCATTAAGACGGCATGCAGGATAACGATCACCGAATATATATATATATATATATATATGTATATACTTATATATATATATATATATATATATATATATATATATATATATATATATATATATAAGTATGTATATTTATATATATATATATATATATACAGCTTTGAAACTGCGTTGAACGTAGCAGACTTGTTATCTGCTACGTGCGACGCTTATTATATCAATGTGGTGTGTGTGTGTGTGTGTAGGGAAGGCCAAAAGGCAAACTTAAGGTAGCACCAAGGACAGCCGCTGTGTATGAGTGTCAACAATGGCGGCCTCCGCGCTTTTCAGTCAACAAGCCGACCGGCGAGGACAACAACAACGCGCAATTGAAGCTTCAGCGGCGATGCCCTCAGTCACGGCTGATGACAAGCCGTCTTCACGAAGGCCTAAGAACGAAGACTCAGCACTATTCAATCCGCTAACAAACAAAGCCAGCTTGTTAGCGATGTCGGCGACTCTAACCACTATATATATATATATATATATATATATATATATATATATCTGTTTCGCAGGCAAAGAGAAATAAGTGTCGGAAATATGCATCTATCGGAGACTCTATGAATTTTCGACCTTTTGCCTTTGAGAGCTTAGGGGCCCAAGCAAAAATACTGAGGGAGTGATTAGTAAGGTATGCAAGTGTCTCAGACTGGCCACGGGAGACCTACGCGCTGGTGAATCTTTCCGGCAAAGGCTGTCATTGGATATACATACAACGTGGTAACGCCACGGCGGTGCTTGGCGCCTTGTCCAGGTGGTCGACACTAGGCTGATATAGTTTGTCGTCACGTTCACTAGAGGACAATTGTTTACACCCTATTATGAGGTAAAAAATCATATTAGTAATATATATATATATATATATATATATATATATATATATATAGTTTCCAGAGCAAAATGTTTACCATCTAGAGAATACGCTTTGTTCTAGGTTGGAGAAACAGTTCTCTTGCCAAGTAGGACCAGGCAATCTTTTTACGTCACACGTCAGTCAGTCATTCCGACAAACATTATATTTAAAACAAATGATAAGATTTCGGTGGTTTTGTCTGGCTAGATACATGGCGTTTTTTTGTGTGGAGAGAAATGCATTTGCGCATACCATTTAGGCAGGGAACTCTAGCAAGCTGATCACTTGCCAAAACGCCTGTCTGCCCCTCGACGTGTCCAGAACGCGAGGCATTCCTCTAATATATTTTCTAGCGGAAACGGTTCCGGTGTAGTCCGAAATGTCCGGTACCGTCGACGACATCGTTTGCAAGAGATGCGATAAATTAAACTGCACAAACGTATTATGCGCCAGTCTCAGTTCGAAGGCTACTCTCTTCTCGGAAGTCAAGGTTTCCACGCTGAGAACTTGCCTTTTCCAGTCCTACAAACAGACACGACTACAAATCATTCAGATAGCACGACGTTCATTCGGTAGGCGATAAACACGCTAGGAAGTACATGTATGTTCAACAAACGTTAGCGATGATGAAATATGAAAAAGTCGCATCGTACATAAATCGAAGAAATGTGTGCAGCACACTCGCCTTTTAGGCATCTAGAGGTAGCACATTGTAGAAACACTCAAGCACAAATAATTCCATGTTGCTTACCCAAATTAAGGCTATAAACAATATTAATTTACCAAGTTACTTATCAACTTGCTTTGTTTACAAACAACGTCACTCATTTTTTCACCACTTTGCTGGGTATGGCCGCCCAAGTGGCGACTGTGTTCAACCTATACGTTTAGTAGAGGAGCAGTATTTTCCCGTTAGAGATTAGAAAAACTTCTCACGCCTCGTATAGAGAGAGCGAACAAGTTAAATACAGATTTTTCCAGAAGCTACCGGAATCACATTTTTTCTAGGCGATGACGCACCATTCAGCATATTGGGCCACCTTTAGTAAAGCTGTTATTCTACTACTAATATTACTAGCAGTATTAATACTGCAAGGAAGTGAACTATAAAGTTCTATAAGAAAAAAGGACTATGAGGTAAAACTACTATCAAGTAAAAGCGTACAGGGCGTTCGAGCTTACAGGGCGTTCGAGCTTACAGAGCGTTGTAGGCCGCCCCTTCCCAAGGCGGGACAAACCCAAGGGGATGGTCACACGCACAACCGGGTAATATATTGGATGATGACAGGATGATCGCTGTTGCAACCGGCCTAACGCCGGCTGGCAGAATTTGTCGTGACAGCACGATCCATGCTGCACCGTCGGTCTCGTAATTGTCGAAAAGCGCCTACAGCGTGCGACAGGGCAGAGCGGACACATTGACGGATGAGTCGTAACGCTGGTAGTAGCGGCCGTGCAAGCGGCGCCGATTGTCGCAAGCCATGAATCAGCTGAGGTAGCGTCTCCGCTTCTGGTGGACCTCAAGGACACCCCAAGGTCGTCGTCGTCGTCGTCGGTCTAGTGTAGGCCAAGAGCCACAGCGTCACCACATTGCGTCAGTCCTGCAACCCTACACAGGACAGCAGGTCTTGAAGCTAGCTTACGCAGTTGTCATATCGGTAGTTTTAGTAGTCGAGGCAGTGGTGTAAACGATGCACACAAGAGTAGTGGTGATTCGTGGCTAACATGTGGACATTATTACTCTCGCTACTGCAGCCCCAACGCTTTAAATAAACTCCTACTTAACTTATCTTCTTTCTCTTCTAGGGAAGGTGGTATTTCGTTTTTAGTCATAACCGGAGATTTTGAGGCCGCCACCGTCGCCGACACAAGGGAATCCGCCGAGACCAACCGGGAGCGACTCAACTAATGGCAGCGCAGAATTTTACAGTTTTTAACTCTGATGCTCTCACCTTCCACAGAGTTGGGAACATTTCGTCGCCGCCATCGAGTCAACAATAAAGCATAGGGCAGATGCCCACCGGATTTCTAACTAGACAGTACTACATGACAAAGCAGCTCTTGACCAGTATTTTAACCAGTTTTACGAGACTACCTTCTATCCAGTAACATCTTCTTCTATGCTGCGCCCGTCCACTTTGGAGGGCCGCCCACACAAGATGGTACGGGGGGACCTCAGGTTTTCTCCCAAAAAAACGCGCTCGTTACCTCGCCGTTTTACTCGACGTCAGGAATGCTTTCAACAGTCTCCCGTGGCCTGTAACTATACCCGGCACTCTGCACACGAAAATGGCCCCGTCTCTCTCTATCTCCTTAGAGTCATATTCCCCTGTCTATTTGACCGGATGACTTTTGAAACAGGGAAAAGCAAACCATGAGCGATTCCAAAAATTTGACGTATTTGCGTAAGCATTTTTCGGTCGGTGGAAAGATGGTGAAATGATTGGCTTTTAGCTTTGAGTTGGTACTCCCACACAATCGGTCCGCACTTGCTACTTGACGAGTTTCCAGTCGTAGTGTCCGTATACGCACATGAACCGCATGTTTAGGTTACTTCTTGAAAAACGTAGTTTTCGCTGTATTAGCAGTAGCTGACTTTGCCAACGTCGTTTGATGACGTTGAAATTTTAATGCAAATAAAGCAAATACGACACGCACGCGATTTAGCGATATTATAGTCGCCGCAATAATAAGTAACTGTTCTCTGCAAAAACGACTACCGACTAGACACCGCATCGCTGTAAACGTCCAGGGCGCGTAACAACAAAATGATTCTAGCTAACCCAGACAATGTTAAATAGACAATGAGATGATAAGACACATTGTCAGGACCGAACTAAGTACGTCTATGAACGTTTCCTATTCGAAGCAAAGCACGAATACGTGTATCATAATCAGCTTAATAATGTTACGCATTTTTTTGTTTATAGAGACTTGCGTTCAAAAATAGAGTAGAATGTGACGGCCTTATTTATCAAGCTCCTATCAAGCTGTCCTGTAGATGTGCACCAGAAGGATGTCTCATTTGGGCTGGCGCCAAAAACGAATTAGATACCACGTTGCAGCATTTTCACCAATTCAATCCGTAGCAGAACATGAGCAAGACGACAGAAGATCCAGAAAGTATAAAGAAACACTTCGGTGTGTTCAATGTTTATGTTAAACAAATACATAGATAAAATACAAGCTGTATATGTATATCATTTATCCAACCAGGGTGTTATTAAATCATATCGATAAATTGCAGTAGCGTACGCTGGATGCAACAAAAACTGCAGTAACATATGCACAACTATTCAATGTACCAGGTATCGCAGACAACAAGCCGGCCACGTGAGTGCTGATTGTATGACACCCTTCGGCGCCGACGGTTCAGACACACCGTGGAGCGATAGCCGTGGAGGGCTGGCTCCGTACTCTATATACAAATCTTTGCAATGCCACTGCAAAAAAAACACTGCACAGTAGCTTGTATAGCTACGTTGTTGCTAGCTCACACAACAAGGCGGCAGACCTTTCTGTAGAAAAAAGAGAGATATACGATCGCTGCTCCTATGGGGAAAGACACTGGATCAGTTGAGCGTGACAGAATCGTTAACCCAGCTGTGGCCACGGTCGGTCGGGCGGTCGTCAGCTCCTAGTAATAGACAGGTGGTGACATTCTCGTGGATCGTCATGATAATGATGATAACGCCGTCCACAATGAAGAACAAATAGAGAAAAATCGTGGGGAAGCTTACGCTTGTACGGCGGCCGCTTCCGTCCGTCGAAGATGAGAGAGCAAGAGGTTCGCACCACGGCTAACGTACCTACGAGTGCCTGGCTGTATTTTCAGTCGTCCACCGAAACGACAGCCAGGTCTTCTTGCTATTAGGTATACTAGCGTAAGCAAGGGACATGTCGCACGTAGCATTGCCAACGCTTATTTTTGTTAGCTTGGAGCTTAGTTTGGACGCGTTCGATGTGGGCGAATGCAGAACAGGAACGAATAAGTGAGTGGTGCTAGTGGTCTCTATATGTCTGAGGTGGCATATTCATATTGAAAGATAGTCGTTTTCAACAAATAACCAGGATATACAAATAGCGTTAAAAAAATATGTATATATATGTATACATATATATATGTATATATATATATATATATATAAGACAAAATATATATGTATACAGATAGCATAGTTTATATATATATATATATATATATATATATATATATATATAAACGGTAGATGTATACACATATATTTGTCAAGGGTGGCTTCCTAGCGAGCACAAAATGAATAGGCTGAAGGGTCGTGTCAACTTGCACTGCTGTGCCGTTAGCATGGGCCGCTTCTGTAGCGACGGTGTGGTCGTAGACACGGTCGAGTCTCGTATCTAGATCAAGGTCTTTCGTTCCTTGGCTTATGCGTCTGCTGGCAACCACAAGCCGCCGAGACTCGGCCAAGGGTGTATAATAAGTCTTCGCCATCCATAGATGGCCCCGCACTTCCTCCCACCCTGTTTCGCCATCACTCGCGCCGCTTGAAAGCTGCAGGCAAGCCGGCTACATTGTAAGGGACAGTCTCGAAACTCCCCTTCCTTGCCACTTCGTCCGCGCTGCTTGGAAGCTGAAGGCAAACCGGCTCTATTGTAAGGACACTCCGGAGGCACAAATACGACGCGGCGGCTGCCTAAAATCCACGTACATTTGTCTTCGTTGCCGCTCGTTTCATATATATATGTATATATATATATATATATATATATATATAATTAAGGCCGTTTTTCCTCTCCGACTGTAAGATAATATCGCCTCCAAACGGCTTGATCCCATTGCTCTCGTTTGACATGACATATGCCTGGCATGACAACCGCAGCAGAATCAGAACCCTCTGCTCAGCTTTTCCTCTTCAGCACACAGTATGCTGCAGTAACTGATGCTATTTTTACTGTTTTGCTGAGGTAACCCGGTTCCGCCGCTGTTTTTTTGGGGGAAGATCTACAGAATGCGTGATGCACCCGTGTCACTGGCAGCTTTAGCAGTAACTACTGTGGGACTCGGCAATTTTACTAAAACCGGTGTCCTTCCCAGCATATCCAGAGATAGCAAAGCCCGGGCTCCAAGTCTGCCGAGCTC
Organism: Dermanyssus gallinae; assembly: GCA_003439945.1. Classification (NCBI taxonomy): domain Eukaryota; kingdom Metazoa; phylum Arthropoda; class Arachnida; order Mesostigmata; family Dermanyssidae; genus Dermanyssus; species Dermanyssus gallinae. Next base: position 49,400 of record QVRM01003866.1, on the reverse strand, counting down.
TGCAGCGCACTCTAGCAGCGTAAACGAGGCACATGAGTGAGTGGCACATGTGGCTCGGTCCTGGTTACAATTTGACAATACGAATCCAAATTCGGCACAACAATAGCGCACCTCATGTACACCGTAGTGAAGTTTGGCTTTGCTCTATCGAAAAATGCTAAATATTAAGACGAATTCATTTTCATGTTGGCTTTTCCTCTAATCAACCGTAGTGAACTAAACAAGAAAAAACATATTTCTAATGTAACTGAGATTGAGTTATTGATCGAATCCATTGGCGGATAGCGTCACCTTTGTTGATGTTTGAATGAAGCATCCGAGTCAGTTCTCCTACAGATACCGTTACGATAAAAATGATGAGTACACGTATGTCGCTACCACAACAGAGGTATCCAAAAATCGGGCTGAGTACTGTTGTACACGGCGAGTGTTTATTTTATTTGTAAACAAGATTTTGTTGCAGTATTGCACAGTCATTGCCCAGTAGTGTTTAGGAGAGGTCAAGACTCGCAGCAAGCTGCCAGACGCATCGGCGGTCTTTTCACTTTTTCGTCCTGTGCAACGGTCGCTGAAGTGGTCAAATTGTATATAAGGACGACTGTACAGTAACTATGAACCATCTTGAAATGCAATATCATTGCGAAACAAACAATATGTATGTAAAAACTCGCTGAAAATAATTGAAAGCCAATATTATCCTCGCCCGCTGTTCGCCCCTTGATTGGTTGATTTATTATTCGCTTGACATGTATACCACAGGTGGTGATACACGACACACGTTTTTATAGCGCTCTACTCAAGTCCGAAGTCTCGCAGTGGAGCTAGACACATTGAAAATGTGTAAGTGTGCACCGATGGTGAAATCTAAGACTAGCTCTACTCTCAGAAAAGGTAAATTCTATTTAAATTCTATCACAGAAATTTAAAAAAAACTGTCAGTTACCTATGTATCTTGAATACAGTTGCACAGATTCTCATAAAGCTTTCCGCCTCGGCAGCTACGTCTACCCACCTCAAACATTTCCTGCATTTTAATTATTTGTACAGGTTCTATTTATGCACATGTGTATATTTGTCGATTGTTGTGTATTTTGCTGGAAGGTAAGAAAAACAAATATATTTAATATATATATATATATATATATATATATATATATATATATATATATATATATATATATATATATATATATATATATCGCAATTGGTAAATCACGCTTAATAAAATTATAAAGTTAAGGAAGATCAAGAGCATTAAATGTCCGAGTATTAGGCCTTGTGGGGTTGCTATATCAACGGGCTGCCACATAGATTCAACCCGACCAACGTTAACCATATGCTTTCGACCAGATAGATAGGCGCCTTTATCTAGGCGCCCATTGTTGCAGTGCATCCCATAAAAGCTAGCATCCCTGAAGTCAGTCACTCACTGCCATTGGTGAGCCAAGACGAGATGTGTTGATTGGCCCATTCAAAACCTGATTCTCCGAGAGAAAATTCATCGACCCAAGCTGTCGATTTTATTGTACCAAGACCAGTTTCTTAAAAACCTTGGAAATATAATCAACAACTGGTCTGGCCCTGTTCATCTCAATTTTTAAATACGGGAACCACTACTGCTTTCTTGAGCCTAGATACTGTCGCAAATGAACATCGAGTAATTCTCGTCGGCGGACCTGCAATAAATGAGGCTGCAAACTTCAATAACTTTGAAGGCTTCCCCATGACACCCGAGCTTCAACTAGCTCTGAGACGTAGTAGGACCTCAGAGATTAAAACGCCAGTGTATGTTAGCAACAGACTATTTTTACCTATATCGAATTCGGCAGAGTTTTTATGTTTCAACTCATTCTAACCTGCCCCACGGTGAGACTTCTAAGCGTAAAAGAGTGCCGGTTAAGATCGTCGTCTATCTTCTTGGCGTTATTAAGTGTTTTGTCAGAACCTAGTGCTAATGCGGATGGCAGTTTCATCGTATCCTGACTTCTACCGCAGTACTTGGCAATGACATTTCTAAGTTAAGTGGTGTCGCGACGTAGTTACACTAAACGTTTTTGTAGAACGCATTCCTCACACTTGTTACACGTGACTTGGGTAACTATCTATATGTGTGTACGTAATGGATTGAATATACGTACGTATACGACCGATACGTTCCATCTTATATATATATATATATATATATATATATATATATATATATATATATACAGTCCGCGAAAAAAAATACAGCCACTCATTTTTTTCACATTACATACTTTTAGTATAACCAATCTTGTTAAGGCTACACTGATACAAGCTCATAGAGTGTTATAGTTAGCTCATTAGTGTTGATAGTTAATTACATCTCGCTGTAACACTTAAATGTCAATTTAATAAATATAAATTATATATAGCTCATAGAGTAACAGCGAAGACTTCCATCAACATTCGGGGTACCGGATTACTTTTAAACACGTGATCTCCACATTTGGCACAGCTATACCGCGAAAGAATTATACAGCCACTAGCAATATGCATGTCTTCAATCAATAAAGGCAGACACATGGAGTGCATCCAGCAACTAAACTGGATATTTAGTGAACTTTCCGTTAAGTCGTATAAACTCAATATGCGGTTTGGTATAGTGTTAAAAAAGTTTCGGATGACGTGTAAACCTTTTGGGCGAGCCAGCCCCACACATTCTCGATGATATTAAAATCAGATGCAACTGCAGGCTCGCGTAGGACCTTAATATGTTTGTTCGAAACAGCTTCCGATCAGCCTGGCGAATCTCAAAACTATACTACTTGGGGACAGCGCCCCAGGTCGACGTCCTGATAAGGCTTTATTAGGGTCTTTTCGTCACTCGTGAGGCGCCGGCCTGAGCCCATCGTTTCAACACCAAAAACCTTTTGTAGGAATTCTGCCTTTGTTTCCGTGACAAGTCGTACAGTGTCTTGCTAGTGGCTGTATCATTTCTTTGCAGGGTAGCTGTGGTTGGTGTTAAATATAGATATCTCATGTTTCAAAGTAATTCTAAACCCAAACTGTCGATGGAAGTCTCTGTTGTAACTCTATGAGCATGTACCATTGTAGTCTTTGCACTACTTCTACTCTCTGAATTTTCACGCGTGTTAGGTTTTGCTCAATTATTAGTTAGCGCGATAGCCACTGTAATTGCCCTAGGTTGTTCATGCATAAATGCTGATGCAATGTTTGATGTACTGCACCATAGCTAATGCCCACCTTTTCTTCTTTTTAAGCTTCAATCGACGGTATCTCTTCTAATCTGAGGCTGTTTTTAGCCGTCCAGGGCACAATGCATCTTCGGTGTCCATCATACCTCTTTTAAATAAGGCAACCAATCGCCGGGTCATTAGTTCCGTAAACCGCAGTAAATCTGGTCAACATTTTGTTGCAACTATGCTTTCAAAACAAGTCACATTAAAAAAATAAAAATTACAGCTCAGTTTTCGTTTTGCTCACTCTCTCACCTGGCCTGCTACAAACGCAATTCGAAACCAATTCACACGAATGCTTATTTGTGTTGCTTCCAAAAGACCCTTCTGAAAAGTCTTTCGGCGCTGTAATCGCAATATATATATATATATATATATATATATATATACAGGGTCATTCATATTGTTGTGCACGCATTTCAAGGTTTGATAGAATTCGGCAAGAAAATAAGTTTTCCCTATGGAGGGAAGACGTGGAAACGTCTTGTTTAGGAGAGAGAGTGAAGTTTCTAAAAGTAGTTTTTCTGCCTTTTTTTTCCTACATTGTTGTGCGAAATCTCTGTTTGCGGGAGAACCAGTCAACGCACGAAGGAACCGATTACACCGGCGTATTCGGAGGAAAATTCTGCACAACGGAAGACACTTCACTAGCTTGCGTTAACGCCTTTTCATGAAAAATCGTAAACAATTTTCCACTGCGACCAAAAATGTGCGTCTGAAAGACCACTCTCACGCAATAGCAAATTTAATGCCCATTATTTTCGTATCAAGGTGATGGTGCTGCGTTACGTAGTTGTCAAGTCACTAAGCTTTTTCGACAGTCATAGTTGTTACGTTTTACGTGCAAGTTTTCACGTTCAGAACCGTAAACATTTGCCAAGACGTTTCCGCCCCCTCCTTCCACTAGGAAAATTTATTCTCTTGTTGAGTTCTACCAAACCTCAAAATATGTACCTAACTTTCTCATACGCCCTATGGAAATATGCATGCCTTCGCTTTCGATATGGCTATCGAAAAAACTTAGTGACTTGACAACTACGTAACGCAGCACCATCACCTTGATACGAAAATGATGGGCATTAAATTTGCTATTGCGTGAGAGTGGTCTTTCGGACGTACATTTTTGGTCGCAATGGAAAAATGTTACGATTTTTCATGAAAAGGCGTTAACGTAAAATATCGACTTTTCATAACTTTCCTTAATCTGGGTATTAGCTTTTTGCTACGCAAGCTAGTAAAGTGTCCTCCGTTGTGCAGAATTTTCCTCCGAATACGCCGGTGTAATCGGTTCCTTCGTGCGTTGACTGGTTCTCCCGCAAACAGAGATTTCGCACAACTATGTAGGAAAAAAAAGGCAGAAAAACTACTTTTATAAACTTCACTCTCTCTCCTAAACAAGACGTTCCCACGTCTTCCCTCCATAGGGAAAACTTATTTTCTTGCCGAGTTCTATCAAACCTCGAAATGCGTGCACAACAATATGAATGACCCTGTATATATATATATATATATGTATATATATATATATATATATATATATATATATATATGCATATATATATGCAAGCCGTTTTATCATTTGAAACGGAAGATTCCAATGGTCTAACGGCCTAACCAAAAGTAATATTGGTGTACAAGGCACTCGCCTACTTAATATTCTAGGCAAGTCCATTCTATTGGTCTCCCGGCACGGCAGTCCAGTTCAATGTCGACGCGGCAGGCTGACAGACGTCGGGCAGCGGGAAGGGGGAGAGACCTTCCTTTAAAGACCTCATTAAAGCGTCAGAGAAGCGGAAGAAGAAGAAGAAATAGCGAGCAGAAAGAAAAGCAAAGCCCAATAGACAACAAACAGCCCAGCGGCGGCGACGGGTGCTTAGTTGCTATGCTAATAATAGCTTAATGATTACGATTGTTACGCTTAGGCCTAGCCGAGAAACACGTTTTAGACTGTGAATGTTGAACGTTGTCTGTCACGCCCGCCCAGTCACTTCATTTGTTCGCAGTCGCCGTCGTCTGTGTCTTCTTAATTAGTACTATAATTAATTGATTATTGAAATACGGATGCCCTGTAAAGAGCGTGTATGTGAAAATAATAATAAACTGAACTGAACTAGTATGTTAAATTACTGCTACGGACGCTGGAGCCGTGTTTCAATTGGGCTGCCCGTGCCCCAGATATATTTATATATATATATATATATATATATATATATATATATCTGGCGCGCCCCTCCTTCCATTGGGAAAAATGATTCTCCCCAATGGAAGGAGGGGTGGAAATGTTTTGTTTTGGAGTGAAAGCGAAATTTCGAAAATATATTATTCTGCTTTTTCCTCATACATTGTTGAGCAAAATCTTCGTTTGCGGCAGCGCCAACTCATCAAGGTACCGATCACGTTCACCGGCGTGTTCGCGCGCGGAAAATTCTGCATAATATATATAATATCCGACGCAAGCCAACAAAAGACGAATAGCCAGATTGAGGAAAGTCATAAAAAGTCGATATGTTGTTATGTCTTACGTTGCAGCTATCATATGCAAAACCGTAAACGTTGCCATTGCGACAAAAATAAACGTAGCTATACTTAAAACATAACAGCTATTGCTGTCGAAAAAGCTTACTACTCGGCAACTACGTAACGCAGCACCATCACTTTGGTACAAAAAATGATGGACATGAAATTTTCTATTGCTTGAGAAGTCTTTTGGGCGTAGATTTGACAAAAGTCTAGATTTCTGCACGTGAGAGATGATTCAACGTAAGACATAACGTGCCATCCAACGTATGCACCCAAACACGCCGGTATGATCGGCTTCTTCATGCGTTGACTGGTTCTCCCGCAAAAGTAAATTTTCCATAACTACGTAGGAGAAACAGGCATTATTTTCTTGCCGAGTTCCATCAAATCTTAAAATAAGTACATACGATATATATATATATATATCAACTGTAATTCTAAAAAAACGTTTGTTCTGGTCCCCTGTTTGGGAGCCCCACCTATTAAATTACACAATTGTTTTTATATGGGAGGTTTATAAAATGCATAATGAACGGTCGGTGTTCGCAATCAACAACACCTAGTGTGGGACTCTCACCCACTAAAAACCCCAGTCCTCCCCCTCCCCAAGGTTCGGAATTATGTTGGACAATACTTCGAAACCATAAGAGGGGAGTCCCGTGCTCTACCGGCTCATGGTCCCCGAACCCGGTGAGATGCGTCGAGATCCTTCACCTGCGGGCTGGATCGGCGCACACAAAATTGCTGTAAAACCAGAACAGAGCCACTGTTGCCTCACTACTCGAACAAGGCAACAAAACTTCACACTCTGGGGTCAACGCTCCGTTAGGCTGACGCCCGTGTCCCGCAGGAAATTTCTTAATATATTATTTGCCTGGCAAATGTCCCAGTGGGCGTATGCGAACCCCAATCCCCTTTCGACGCTTAACGATTACCACGTGCTAGACTTCGAAGGGATGTCGCAATAAAACCATTGTATAACACACCCACACACGTAAAAGTAAAGGCATTTTATTTTATTGTTTTATGTATGGGAGTGGTGGCGGACGCCAAGAAGTGCGGACGTGTGCACATCGAGCTCTGAGGAAACACGTCCATTTGTGTGTGTGCAGGATGGTAAACCCAGGGAGTTGCATACCAGAGTAATGTTTGTAACTTAGTGATCAGTTTGGTGTGCTGTGTGTCGCCATGCGACAGACGCACGAGCAGCCATGAGGCTGTGAAGATCCACACGACATGATGAAGCGAAACGAAACTACCCGCGTAACGGTCCGTAGGCTTCAGCGGCACGCCGCTGTCATTCAAATTTGAATTCTAGCGGCTGCTTAACTAGTTGTTGATGCTAGAACATAGCCACCGCAATGCCAATAACAGCTGTGTTTCACTTGAGAAGCAGCAGTAATAATAATAATAATAATAATAATAATAATAATAAGACACGCTGAACTCAACGCCATAGTACGAAGAGCTCTTAGAAGGGCAGGGATACCATCGACACCCGAGCCGAAGGGTCTTATTGGCAGCAATGAGCTGCGACCTGACGGGGTCACCATCCCGCTATGGTCACACGGGAAAAGCCTTGTATGGGATGTTACGGTTTCATGCACGGCGGCCTTGTCGTATATATGTCGCAGCGCAGTCGAATCTGGATGGGTAGCAGAACGCGCGGATTCTGAAAAACGAAAGAAGTATCTCGAGCTATCGAGAAGCTACCACTTTGTGCCCATTACATTGGAGACACTTGGCCCCATAAGCACAGGTACAGCGAAAATCCTGAAAGATATCGGAAAACGCATAGAAGACGTTACGGGTGATGGACGCGAGGCCATGCTTTTGAGACAGATGATGTCTTTGGCCGTTTGTAGAGGGAACGTGGCTTCAATCGTAGGCGCAATGAACTGAAAAGGGAACAAAGCAGACCTGGCTCGTTCTAAACGTTCATACCTCACAATTGTTACAACTGAATGATAATAATAATAGCGGCTGCACAACAAAAGGAAGTTAACGCAATTGAATCAGGCCTGAGTTATCCGTGGTGTCAAGATCACTGGAGTAGGTGTTGCGACCTCCAATGAGACTGTTCTTTGTAGTGGGCACGTTAAAAGGTCTCGCCTAATAATGACAGATCATGGAGACAACGGGCCTTACCACGGGCTCGCCAGCCCGCGGTCCGGGCAGTCGGACCCTAATAGGGTCCACTGTCCAACTTGCGCACTTAAGTTTACACGAAGAGGCCTGCGTCGACACATTACGGTGAAGCACGGAGGGGGTGCCCATAACATAGTCGACGAGTCAGAGCGCTCGAACTCTCGGTTTACCGCGGATCAGTTAATCAGTGTCATTCAAGTTGTCACTCGCCGCTGGCGGTTGGTCCGCATCTTGCCGAAATCAGTACGTAGGCAAGTTGCCGAAGTGTTCACTAAGGTGTTGTGCTCAGTCGCAGATAACAACGACAGTACTGCCTGGCTTGCTCTGTTCTCTTTCGCGCCCGTCGTCCTCCGCCTTCCCGATGGTGGGAAAGATGACCGCTCGTTGGCGGTTATCGTCCGGAAGAACCTCCGCGATTTTACTTATGGAAAACGATTTGACCTTAGCGGTAGCCCCGTCCCAAACCAACCTCCACGGCAGCGGACGGTCGACACCGTCCGGCTAGCCATTACAAAGCATTCGGAAGGCGACGTTTCTTCGGCGGCTAGGGTCTTGATCTCAGAAGACACACTAGCGCAGAAGCCCAGCGAGACAGCCGTGCTGCTGGATACCCTCCCGCGCCCTCATTCCTAACATGGCCTAGTCCTCCTCACGTGCTCCTGCCATCAACTACATCAGGCGAGAACGTCCGGTCTGCCATACAAACGTTTTCCCGTAGTTCAGCAGCTGGCCTGGATTTCATCAGACCCCGGCTCTTACAAGACCTGTTGTCCCCCGCTCTAGGGGCTGCCGCAGACTGGCTCGCGGCTGCCAAGGTCGTCGATCTTCTTCGATGGGGATCGCCTTTCCCCGACTGGCGACCCCTTATCTTTGGCGCCCGACTTTTTGCCCTTAAGACGAAAGATGGTGGTGTGAGGCCCATTGCATGCTCATCCGTAATCCGAAGACTGGCGGCAAAGATTGCATTTTTGAAAACAAGGTGGAAGTATCAGGTGCTCTTGGTTGTCATCAGCTCGAGTTTGCGACACCGGGAGGATGCGAGGCCGCGGTGCATTCAACTCGGTCCTTCTTGTGGTCTCGTTCCGGAGCCACCCTTGTGGTCAAGCTCGACTTTAAAAACGCCTTTAACACCATTCGGAGGGACCACCTGTTAAATGCGGTCAAGGCTTGGGTACCGAGTATGTTCCACCAGGTGGAACTAGCTTATAAAGAGCCATCTTGCCTTCTTCTGCCGCATGATACCATAATGTCGCAAACTGGGGTGCAGCAGGGCGACCCATTGGGTCCCCCCCTGTTTTGCCTGGGTATCAAGGAGTTAGTCGACTCTCTCGAGTGCCCTCTAAACACATGGTACTAAGACGACGGTGTACTGGGCGGGGCACCTGATGCAGTTCTGATGGACATCCACAGAGTCATCGAGTTCGCGGAGCGGAGTGGCCTGGCCCTAAATCCTGCAAAGTCCGAGGTTCATGTCGTAGGAGGTGCTACCGACTCTGAGATGCTAGAGGTTCTCCCAGGATGCACGACTGTTGGCACGGATCTGGAGGTACTAGGCGTCCCCCTATTCCCAGAGGGAGTTCCGGCAGATCTCGAAAGGTGGATAGAAAAACTAGAGCATGCGATGTCACGCATTCCTTTGGTAGGATCTCACCGGGGCTTTTTTCTTCTGAGATCTTCATTTTCGGCCCTACGTCTCAATCACCTCTTTCGAGGTGCAGACTTCTCGCTTGCTCCGGGACTCCTTGAGCGATTAAACGATAGCGTGCTTACTGCAGTTGAGGCTCTTTTGAATCTCAGTCTATCGGCAGAAGCACGTCAACAAGCTCTACTCCCCGTTCTTTGGGGAGGTCTAGGGTTGCCTGATGCTATTGTCCTATCGGAGGTAGCTCTGGTAGCTTCCCTCCACAGGTCTTTACAACAGGCTAAATCACTTCTCGATTCAGTCGCTCTTACGGACCTAGAAGATCGCTTAGAAACAAGCCGCCGTAGAGCAGTTGCCCTGTGCGGCCATGAGCCCGCCGAAGCTGGACGCCAGAGAGATTGGTCGGCGGTTTTACATGAGCAAAGGGTTGAAAATCTCATCGCGGAAAGCGCCACAGACGCTGATAGAGCCAGGCTGCGCGCCGTATCCTCTAAAATGGCGGGCGCATGGCTCCACGCCATACCGTGTGCTCGGATCGGGACACTCCTAGATGACGAGTCGGTGAGAATCGCGGTCGGACTTTGTTTGGGGACGGACCTTGTGCACGCTCATACCTGCGTCTGCGGTGACGCCGTCCAGCCGGATGGACGCCACGGGCTATCCTGTATCGTCAGCGCAGGTAGGCAAGCCCGACACCAAGCCCTGAACGAAACCTTCAGCAGAGCCCTACGCTCTAGTGGCATACCGTGCGTCCTGGAACCCGTCGGACTGGATAGGAAAGGCGGAAAGAGACCCGACGGTCTGACCTTAACCCCGTTCAAGAGCGGTTGCATGCTGGTTTGGGACGCGACTGTTACTGACTCATTAGCCTCTTCAATGGTTAGTGCTGGCGCGGCCCGGACCGGATATGCTTCAGCTCTCGCCGAGGCAGGCAAGGTAAGAAAATACCAGAACATCGGGTACCCGTACGGGTTCTACCCACTTGCCTTCGAGACACTTGGCGGGCCGGGTCCGTCCTCTCGCGGTTTGCTACAGAAGGTCGGGAAGCGATTAGGTCTAGCCAGCGGTGATAGGCGAGCGGGCGAATTTCTCAAACAGCGTCTGTCGCTGGATGTGCAACGGGCCAACGCGGCTTCGGTCCGGGGAACCCTCCAGAGATCGTTGGTTTCTTCATTAGATCCTTCGTAAACGTGCACACGTTCGCAGGGACCCAATTGTCATGTTCCCACCGTCGGTGATTAATTACAATGAATAAATGTTAATAATTATTTGATGTATGTAAATGGCGGTGATATACAGGGTGTGACTGAACGAATTTTATAGCGATACATAAAATTGTAGAGCTCGTTAAAGCAAATATTTTTTCCAATGGAACATGTGCTCTGAGAAGTCTTGTTTCGGAGTTACAGTGAAATTACTACAATTTGTGACACTGGTGTTTTTGCCCGACATAGGAGCACAAAATGTGCTGTTGCGAGACAACCAGTCTTCCTAGACAGAAACTAAGCACACCGTCGTGTTCGTGATAAAATTCTGCTCAATCTGAAGAATATGCAAAGCCGGTCAGAAGACGCGACATGGTCGCTTAGAAGAGAATTCGCCAAAAATAAAGTTCTTTATTAGCGTTCACGCCAAATACTTTAGAATCATAACCCTACGACCACCCACGTGTTCAAAGCTAACATATACAGCAAATGCGCATTTCATGACGATCAATTTGGTACCAAACGTATGGCAATGCGAGCTGTGGTTGCGGAGTAATTACGATTTTTCGGCGGGATGTCCAGATTAAGTGCATGAAAAATGACGCGCTGCGGCTGTCGCGCGACACGTCGGCGGTAGTGAACGTCGCCACACAGTCATTTTACATGCACTTAATCTGGACATCCCGCCGAAAAATCGTAATTACTCCGCAACCACAGCTCGCATTGCCATACGTTTGGTACCAAAATGATCGTCATGAAATGTGCATTTGCTGTATATGTTAGCTTTGAACACGTGGATGGTCGTAGGGTTATGATTCTAAAGTATTTGGCGTGAACGCTAATAAAGAACTTTATTTTTGGCGAATTCTCTTCTAAGCGACCATGTCGCGTCTTCTGACCGGCTTTGCATATTGACTGGTTGTCTCGCAACAGCACATTTTGTGCTCCTATGTCGGGCAAAAACACCAGTGTCACAAATTGTAGTAATTTCACTGTAACTCCGAAACAAGACTTCTCAGAGCACATGTTCCATTGGAAAAAATATTTGCTTTAACGAGCTCTACAATTTTATGTATCGCTATAAAATTCGTTCAGTCACACCCTGTACCTACATACGTCCGTTGGTATATATATATATATATATATATAGAAACTCAAACTAAGTGATAAGTGTTATCTGAGTATGGGAAGCATCAGGTAGGATCGTGGCATTTAAATGACTGAGTCTACGACTAGAACTTGCTGAATTACAAACAAAAGTGCAGGACAGTTGTGTAGCAGGTGGTACGCGATCATTTGTTATATATATATATATACTCTTGTTTATTTTGATAGAAGGTTTATAATTCACTTCTAATCATTGGTCTCTACTCTACAGAGTTTCTGAACGTGATCAGAGCGATGCAGTGAATTTGCTGGGACTAAAGGTTAATAAGGTTTTAAGTGTCTGCCCTTTTAGGGAGGAATGCAATTGCGCAGCCTCAACAGCCCAACAAGGCCATGTGAAAATGCAGAAACGTAAAAATCCACCCGTTTCGCCTGTGCATAAGGCTGCTGCGCTCTCTGCTTGGAATAACCGTTCTATGTTTTGTCAGCAGTAAAATATCTATATATATATACGGAGACGCGCATGTCAGAAATGAATGGCACACAAATGAGAGAACAGATAGCAACGTCGTTAGCGTCGGCGTTCAAGTGCACCGTACAACCGTAGCTAATAGCGCGGTGGGGGGGAGGGGCGGGGTGTTCGAGGAGCACCTAAGACGCACCGTGGCCTAACCGGCACATATTGAGCACTAAATAGCCAAGTAGCAGGGAGATAGAAACCAGGCCCAACCACACCTGCTTCGACGGGTGGTCAGGCCCGCTGAACAAGCACACAGCCAGGCTCAGCGGCCTCCGCAGAATCCGGGCCGAACGAAATTGCTGTACAAGCGCCATTTTCTTATTCCTTCATACCGGCATCGAATATTTAGCAAGCAATAATTATAATAATAAAAGCTTTTGCTTGTTACAACGAGTGGCCTGCTGGTTAGCCAGCCCATAAACGCCTTTGTACCTTTGAAGTCATGCCAGTTTAACAGCGACTCTGTAAAAGAGGGCGAGACGCATGTACTCATCACGCTTTCCTGAAACCTTCCAGAACAGAAAAACGTGTACTTGAGAACCAATAGTTGCGACGCCATACGGCGGGAACGCCTCACGCCACTGTGTCAATCAATGGCTTGCCCCTTCCCCTTGGTTCCGCGTTTTTTGTTTTGTACTACTTTATTGCACAGCTTCTTCTCCACGGATGAGGGTCACTGATGGCAGACTTCTGAGTTCGCTGATTTCATCTGACTTTGATTTTGTAGCCGACGCAGCAAATGTGGCTTAAGTTTTAGTTTCTTTTTCTTTTGGCAAAATTGGCGGCATTGTATAACGTCGCTTAAACTCATCGCCGTACGTGCAACGATACCTGCCGTGTGAGAAAATATTATATCTTCGATTATTCTGTGGTCGGCAACTGCGTCTTCAGCTAGTCCTCGGTTCCTTAACTAGTACTGCTTCTTCTAGTACCACGACTCGTCTCCCCTTTGACTTGTCGTTTAAATAAAAACAAATAATTAAAAAAAAGTTTACGGCGACGACATTAGCCGAAATCGGGACACAGATCGCAGTGAGTAACACGTCGCATTCGAAAGACTACTATCAAATAAACGCCTTGTGTGTTCTCTGATGAGGCATCCCTCTGCTCGCATTTGTCTTAAGTGATTTTTCGTACAACTTCATTTTGTTTCATTCCATGTACGTCTTAGTGGTCTTGCTTGAATTGACCATACCGTTTAGACTCGCCGAAAATTTGACTTGCCACAAAAGTCATAATTCGACAACAAACGAATATTTCTACGCTTTGTATGACGTGTCCTGCCGGCGCCTACGTAGCGAAACCTCGTCGAACTTGCCACGCGACTAATTGCACTACACATATACACATACGCGATCTAAATCTACACCTATCTGCATCCATCTATGTACGAAACACCGTTGCTCTTCCGTCTGCCGGCCTGATTATGTTACAACAGAACGCTTCAGCTGTTAGCAAACATTTGTTCTTTTCCCAATGATCTTATCCTGCATTGCCTTCTCATCATCTCATTAATTGTAGTTTCGCACCTCATTATATATATATAATACAACACCAAATTGATGGCTGGTCTTCAATAAAGTCGCTCACTGCTGTGCAAAATAAATACCCATGAGTATCACCTGGAACTTACCGGGTACCTGCCTGAAGGGCTACTGCTTGAACATGTTTTTTCTGTGCTTGAAAACATTGTGGGAATAAACATGTCGATTAATATAGTACCATCGGGTGCAGTGATCGGACTGTTATATATATATATATATATATATACATATGGTGTTCAAAACGTATCGCGACTTTTGTGTTTTTTCAAAAATTATTCATTTATTCATGAATATCTATTTTGTCCCCTTCAAAGTAATCCCCATGAGATATTATACACTTGTGCCAACGGTTTTTCCAATCTTCGAAGCACTTCAAAAAACCATTTTTTTTATCTTGTTCAGCTCCTCCTTCGATGCCGTCTTTATCTCGTCAAGCGTAGCGTAACGTCGTCCTTTCATGGGCCTCTTCAGTTTAGGGAACAAGAAAAAGTCACAGGGGGCCAGATCTGGGGAATACGGCGGCTGCGGCATCATTAGTGTGTTGTTTTTGGCCAAAAACTCGCGCACAAGCAACGATGTGTGAGCAGGGGCGTTATCGTGGTGCAAAAGCCAATTTTTGTTCTTCCACAAATCTGGGCGTTTCTGGCGGATTGCTTCGCGCAAATTGCGCATAACTTGCAGGTAATATTCCTTATTGGCCGTTCTACCCTGTGGCAAGGACTCATGATGCACTACGCCCCTGCAATCGAAGAAAACTGTCAGCAAAACTTTCACATTCGACCGAACTTGGCGCGCTTTTTTCGGTCTTGGTTCGTGCGGCAGCTTCCATTGAGATGATTGAGCTTTGGTTTCCACGTCATAACCATAAACCCACGATTCGTCACCAGTTATGACCCTCTGGAGCAAATTTGGGTCGTCGCGGACAGAGTCCAACATCTCATTAGAAATGTTCATGCGATGCTGTCTTTGGTCACAATTGAGCAATTTTTGGTACGAATTTCGCGGCGACCCGTCTCATGCCCAAATCATTGATAAAAATCGAATGGCACGAGCCAATCGATATGTTTAGGTCCTCAGCAACTTCTCTAACGGTGATTCGACGATTGGCCAATACCATTTTCTCCACTTCATTAATTTTTTCGTCTGTTGTTGAAGTGCTCGGGCGTCCGGCACGCTCTTCGTCGTTCACATCTTCTCGGCCTTCTGAGAACATTTTGTACCACCGATAAACGTTGCTTCGGTCCAAGGTAGCTTCTCCGTATGCCACAGTCAACATTCGGAATGCATCCGCGCACTTAATTTCGTTTTTCACACAAAATTTGATACAGGTTCTTTGATCCATTTTTTTGAATAGGTAAAAATCGAAGACGATCCAAAACACGTGCAAGCAAAGCAGCTGTCAACAATTAAGTGAACATTCAAAATGGCCGAGCTTGTCGGCATAAGTGAGAGACATGAGTACCAACATAACGCCACAAAAAATCGAAATTCGAATATACGTAACCCGCGAAAATTTAAAAGTCGCGATACGTTTTGAACACACCGTGTATATATATAATAAGAGGACATTCTCTTTGACAAGACAGTAATTGCTCTGCTATAATTACGAAGTAACCACCGATAAGAAACGGACGCTCACGTCAGTGCAAAGTATGGCAAATACTGCCGGGCTTGACGTCAAGCTAAAACAGTTGATTAGAGTTTGGAAATATTTTTGTTGTAGATTTTGTTTAGAATTAACTTATTTTCATTAGTGTGTTTTTGCAGAGCGCATGATCGTCAATGCTTGTCTCGTTATATACTTGATTGTACTACAAATCACATACAAAAAGAACATCCCAGCGCCATCCGTTAGCACGGTCGATATTGAGTATATCTTGTTTGGATCTACAGTACCGTTCTACGTCAATAATCACGGATCGCGTGTTCTCGTACGGGGCCTAAATCCACACAAATGTACTGCCGAAAATAAAAATGCGGCGCTTGATGCTATTATTTTCGGGCGTATTAATTTATTAGGCATACACATACATAGCTTTCCGAGACACCAACCAGCGTAGCGTGTCCGTGTGCCCAATGTCCGTGTCTGTCGTGTACGCAGGCTTGACGGGGCAGCGACAGCTGAACCATTCGGTTGTCTTTGATGACGCCTAGTCCGCTCATACGTAGGCCGCTTTCGGAGCGCGACCTTGAGATAGAGAAAGAGCGGATATATATAAATATATATACAGAGAGATAGAGAGCGTCGACAAGAAATGTGTCGTAGATCCGATGGTTGCTTTGACCTAGGAAGGATCGCCTAACCCCACCCTGTTAGAGCAACACCGCTGTGCCATTTACAGCCGAATGTCGCGGCCAGAAGTAGGGCCAAAAAGGAAAGCGCTGAAGCCGTCTCTGTCACGATGCCAAAAATGCTTGATATATATATATATATATATATATATACATATATATATATATATATATACATATATATACATATATATATATACATATATATATATATATATATATATATATATATATATATATATATATCAGAAGTCCTTCATATAAAAAGAGAGCAGGGGTTGAGCTGCGGTTTTTGACCAATCAGATTACCATGTTGTGGTACACGCTTGCGGTGACCCTTTGCATCAGTCATGTTCATACCGCAAGATCATGATGGGAAAATGGAACGTTGACGGAAGCTGCACATCGTTCTGAACTCCGAATTAACAGTACAGTGTCAAAATTGTAATCTGGGGAGGGGGCGTTTAGCCAACACTACATATTACAAGTGAGCTACACGAAAGTCCTCTCCCAATAGAACTCGAATAATTCACTAGCAGGCAAGCGTAAACACGAATCCGGGTAGATCAAGGTTGGGGGGGGGGGGGTTCAACCGTTTGCTCTTAGCAACTGACCCTTAGACACCAAACGAACGGCGCTAGAAAAGAAAGCCACCTGGGCGCTAACCAGGCGTAAATGAGCATACATTCGCAAGAGACGAAACGTTTTGCGGTACACCTGGATCTCCCTGTTGAAAACCAACCACACGCCGATGTGATGCGTGTCTCCAAAGCAGCGCGGCATAGGTCTTGCGTTTAAGAAGTGAGCGATGCTGTAGAACTCGCGGACTAAAAAAGGACCGAGCCTCGGAGGTAGGCGTTAAGGGCGTTCTTGAAGTCAACGTTGCCATTCTGATTCCAAGCTACTCCCTTGTGGAACCTTTTCAGGCGGAGCATGCCGGGCAAGGACAGATCCTCAAGGCTGTCCTTGGGTTAGTAGGATGCTTACGAAGGCGCCAACTATATCACTACTTGCACACGTATGACACTAGCTTAGTGTCATCCTGCGAGCATCCAGGTGAAAAATCTTGAGTCCGATGAGAAAGAGCTGATTATCAACCGTTACCATTATTACCAGCTATGCGAAGACCGTCTCCAGTACTGGGGCCGTAATTGAGGCGGTGAGAGGGTTGGCGTCCAAAGCCGGGAGAGGCGGAGCTGAGGCAATAATAATAATAATAATAATAATAATAATAATAATTTTACATTGCATGGACTTGATCATGCTAGCAGAATGGATCTATTGCGAGCTATTGACAGTCGCCGGTGAAAATTTGGCTGCAATAGAAATCTGTTTTGGCTCATTAAAGGTAACTGCAAGTCACACACATGGCAAGCTAATACAGGAAGTGTTAAATGTATGTGGAACCGTTGTCGATGCTTGAGAGAGAGAAGCCAAGAAATTCCATCGAGATTTGGACTAGTCGCTGAATGATTGCTATGGTGACAGTGCGATGATTCGAAGACTAGTCCGTAGTAGACCTACCTTCAAATTTCTTCGTTTGTATAACCGTGAACTTAAACGGTGGAATGGTTCAGTTTCGCAAATGAACCATGCTTGAACTTCAAGTTAAACAACTAGTGAGCTATGTTCGTTCAGAGTAAACAGAAACAAATCATGCCGTTGAGTGTCAGCGGCCGTGCAGCCACAGAATACTGCTCGAGAAACTCTAGACACCTCAACATGTCCAGCCATATAGAGGCAATTTTTCTAGGGACTTCTAGGCAAATTGAATAAAAGTTAATACGCTGAAAAACTAATAATAGTCTTTATAAAAGAGCGGAGTCAATCAATCACGTCTTTAGACTAACAGAGTTACGATACGGCTCCGCGTGGTCGGAGCAAAGTCGCCAGATCATCGGCTGTGGGAGCGGTGGAAGTCGAGCGCACAACACTGACTATCAATGCCAACCTGACCGTTAAAGGCAAAGGTCTCAAAAGCCCTGGCCTGGCTATCTATCACAAGTCGTACCGCGAAGAAGCGTGGTGTACGTACGTTACTATTGGTATAAATGGCTGTTGTCACCTTTATCTAGTGCCGCTTCACGGCAGGGTACTCTACACGCCTCGAATAGGCACAATAAAGGCTCTTATGCACGGGCCAAAGGATGTATACGTACATTTTCAAGTGGTATATATATATATATATATATATATATATATTTCACTGTTTTTGTACTGTATATAGTATGTTCGATCCCACATATATGTATATATAAATAGTACTGCCCCCTACATATCTTTCTGGGGAGACTAAACTTTGCCCCCTACATATTTGTCTAGGGAGACTAAACCTTCAATCAAGATTTAACGTCTACGGGACTGCTTTTCGCATTGCTTAATAGACGTACCCAATAAATAAAAATGTGCAATAACGGGGCGCACCTATGAGTCTCCTTCGATCGCGAGCCGCAGGCGAATGCACCACGCCACACGGCTCGACTATCTGGGCAGACAGAAACATTAAAAAATATTTGGTAATATTACAGCTAAATAAAATTTCAACTCAACGCTCTCGAGGCGTGCTAGAGTGTCGCAGTATGAATGCTTTAGCAGTAACAACTTGCAAATTATGCTTGCCTGAATATACCATTATACAATTTTTAATTGCAAAACTAATACCAGTTTTGATAACGCCTCTATAAGTATATAAATAGAAACATTTGGGCTTCAGAAGAAGGGGGCAATCAACTGTGCTAAAAATAGTTAAGCTTCATGCACAAACACTACGATGTGCAGTAAGTACCCATATATCCACGACCATTGTTATAATTGGAACCAACACGAAATTTACAGCTGCAAACTTTCATACCATTACAGGGGTATATATAGGGGTAGTGCAAATCAAAAGGTACAAAACGACACTGTGGGTATAGATGAAGTCTTCATTTAATCACCAGAGGCGTGAGCACAATTATCTCACTCTTTCACGAGCCAAAGGATTTCCTGTTCCCAGAGTTCCTGCGGCTGTACTAAAGCTAGTCTACTAATGTGTTCTTTAGATCGTCGTCTGAGTTGAAGCGCTTCTCCTTGAGATGTTTTTTCAGCAGACCAAACTTATTAACAAGGCTCGCATATCGCAAGGCTACATGTCCGGCACCAAGTCTCGACCCTGGTGACAATCCACTCTAAAAAATCGGAGTCCTCATGAGATCCGAACAGGTGCTAGCCCCATACGCAGTTCCTTTTGCGGTTCGATAAGTTTCTTCAGAACACACTGCGCACACACCTTTCCGTGGTAGCCCGATCTGTCTTGCATAATTGACGTTGCTCGAACGCTGGCCCACACCATCACTGCAAACATTCGAATTGTGACACGCCGGTCACTGCTTTTCGTGGTCGTTCACCTTGTTATTGATAAGTTCGGCCGTGATTACCGTGTTTGTCTGACTCGGTCTCGGATCATCACTCAAACACTGCCGGCAATTCACAAAAACGGGCACTCCACTTTCCCACTGACTTGTCGAACACACAACCCACCCGAGTACACCGAGTACACAGCGAGCAAACATCCGGCGACAAATATCGCCCCGTTGAACACCTTCCGCAGTCAGAAATCTGATAGTACCTCGCCGCTCCTCAATGGGAACGCCATGCTGTCCTCACAAGCGCCGCGCCGCGTCAATTGGACGGGACTCACAACATCCGTCGTCTCTTGTCTCCTCCTTCACACGCAGGCACCCGCGCATGCATCAACGTCAGCTCCGCTGCGCCGCTGCCGACATCGAGGCGTGAAATCTAAATTAATGCCTCTGACGCTCTCTCGGATTAGCAGGGATCTAATCAGAACAACAGCAACAACAATAGCTAAAATAACTGCAACAAAAACAACGGCAGCAGCAGCAACAACAACAACAACAACAACGACAACAACAACAGCGACAGCAACAACAACAACGGCAGCAACAACAATAACAGCGACAGCAACAACAACGACAACAACAACAGCGACAACAACAACAACAACAACAACAACAACAACAACAACAAACAACGACAACAACAACAGCGACAGTAACAACAATAACAGCAACAGAAGGGGACAACCGAGCACATCTAGCAGTGTGTAGCAGCCGGTCGAACAAGTAAAACTATTTACTCAAATACGTACGCTTTATTCTTTCCTTTGCCTCCCCTGCATTCATCTCATGCTTGTGTGCTTTCTATGTGCGTCTCTCTTGAGAGACAGATAGAAGGAGGGAGACAGAAAGAGAGAGAGAGAGAGAGAGAGAGAGAGAGAGAGAGAGGAAGACGGCCACCAACTAACTAGATGTGTATCTGTGAGGCGGGTGTTTGGCTGTCATCCGACGCTCCACGCTCAATCCCCATCCGCTGGGAAACTCGAGTGGAGAAACGAGTCGTTCGTTGTCGTTGCCACCAGTACAATCACCAGGCCGAGAGTAATAGTGCCACTACTAGTGCTATTGGTCCTGCTGGTCGTCCAACAGACACCGATTTCGTGTTAGCCTGCGTGCCATGTATGTGCGGGGGGGGGAGGGAAGGGGGACAACAGCAGCAGAAGCGCCAACCGTCCCGGCATTCCGTCGGGAGAGCAGCTTTGTTGGCAGCAGACGCCATTGTGACAGACGGCCACAATGTCGGCGACGACGACCGACGGATCAACCGACGAGCGAGCGAGGACGTCGAAGCAACAAGAACAACAGCGACAACAACAACAACAGCGACGACAACAACAACAGCGAGAACAACAACAACAGCGATAACAAAAACAACAACAGCAATAACAACAACAAGATCGACAACAACAACAATAGCGACGACAACAACAACAACAACAATAGCGACAACAATAACAGCGACAACAACGACAACAGCAACAGCAGCAACAACAGCAACAACAACAAGTGCAGCAGCAACAACAACAACAACAACAACAACAGCAGCAACAACAGGTGCAGCAGCAACAACAACAACAACAACAGCAGCAACAACAAGTGCAGCAGCAGCAACAACAATAACAATAAACCCATTAGCAAAAAGCCAACACTGTATGCTCCCAAATAGACCGCGGCTTCATACGTGTAAAATATAGAATATATAAAGAATATATGTAGATAAAGCATTGGCACGTGCACGGCTGTGTGTGCGTCTCTATCTTTTTATGTAGACGCGCATAGACGAGATCCGGGTGAATATCTAACCCGACAACGCTGTTCATTTAGTAGAACCTCTTTGGCAGATCAGTGTTTCGCTTATATATATATATATATATATATACGTATTTTAAATTCATTATCAGCCGAACGGTAAACAGATGGATTATCAATTCGCCAATAATGTCTTGGATTAGTAGTCGTTATGCATGCTATATAGCAGAATAGGATATCATATAATGGCTCTGTTGTCTGAAAATCTGAAAAATATAGCTCATCAGGGTCTAATACAGCCTGTGGCCACCTTGACTAAAGGTTGACATTTCGTTGTTTGCTACAGGCGAATAGTAGGAACAAGTGGGTTCGATTATGCCTAGAACTCCCCCTCCCTGGTGAACCGCGACAAAATGGCCGAGGAAAGTTACGCAGGGGCAGAGGCTGAGAAATTTCAACCGAGTGTGAAAACGAGATGGGCAAGAAACGCCTTTGAGCAGTTTCATACGGTAGTGCTAGTGCATGCCTCAATGCTCTACAAATAGCTCCCGTTCCGTTAGATCCCTTAATAACGATCTTCTCGTTAGGATTTACGTCGGCCTCCGCCTTGGGACCTCACTTGTCAAGGTAAATGAGTGCAGCTGGGACGAGAAGGTCTCACAGTGAGGTCACCATGGCTTATCCTCCATCCGCAGCTTAGGCCGTAAGATGAGACTCGTTGCTCTAAATGTAACTTTGACCCATGCCCTAAGGTCTTCTGGCTATCCTCGTGTCTTCTTACAGGTTTGTACGCAGACGACTACCGGCAACTGACATAATGATCCTTACAGCCTTAGAGAGGGGGAGGACGCTCTTCCGGGACGCTATCTAGCATCTTCATTGGTCAGTCACGGCGTTGCCGAGGCTGATAACGCTGTTTCGTAGGCGGTGAAAAATCAATGTTGGAAGTATGCGTTTACCAGAGATTTTTTGGACTTACCTTCTTGTGCCTTCGAGACTTCCAGGGGTCTAGGTTAGGAAGTTATTCGCAAAGTATGCAAAATTTTCAGATTCGTCAAGGGGGATCCACGTAATGGCGAATTTTTTCGACAAAGGTTATCATGAAATAAATGCGGTGGTGTCTTTATTCTCGCTTGGCGCAAGAACTCGAGCATCCCACGGTGGACGATATAGCAAGTCTGAGAAAACCACTGTCATGATCCTCTCTGTCCCGGTCTCTTCCACCTGACTGCATTTCTCACAGTTCATAGAAGGTGCTCTCATTACGGGCAACCTCAAAGCCGTTGAAAGTGCAAGGTCTACATGTAACCGCTTAAAGTGTAAGGTCTTCATGTATCGTGGCAGTCAAGTGTGGATTGTTTCACTGTTTTTCCCCAGATATCAAGAACATTTATAGCTGCTGATAACGGTAACACCTTGGTGAAACACATTGCAGCCACCTCGAGAACACCTATGCTTGTTTACTTCGCCATTGACAAAATGCAGAAAAGTTCCGAATATACGTGGATAGGATAAAGAAAGCTACAATCGACATATGTGGCCTGTGCAACTCCGGAGATTTCGACGACGTCGAGCACATGGTCTGGGGATGTGCAGGGTTTCTGCCTGAAGAACCTGGTTGCTTATATGATTACAACGCCCGGCTGACGGGACCGATGCAATTACTTGAATACCCTTATGAAATTAAAGACGAACCTAGAAGTGAAACGAAGGAAAAGGTTAAAAACGGCGCCGGGAGACGTAGAGTCGAGGAAGAGCAGGTTGGAGCAGCTGGGCCCACAACGCACTCTCGACGCATTTCTTCAGAGCGGAAGAGCATTGGCAAGATGCACGCAGCGCTAGCGCGCGACTTCGGAGTGCTTCGCAGAACTTCGACACCCGGAGAAAATCTCAGAGGTTATTGAGATTAATTAACGCTTCAACAATTTTTTCAAGAAAAGGATACTAAGAACCTCTTAATAGAGACAGCGGAAAGTGAAATTATTTTATCGATTTTCCTCAGCTCATCGAGTAAAGTGCTCATATGCCTGCTCTTCTCGAAATGAGCGACCGTAGTAATTACCTAACGGGGGAAAGTGACGACTGAGTTCGCCTGTAATTTCAACCGGGTCTTCCAAGGTTTGGTCGTCGCTAACTAGCAATGCGGACGATAAGTTCACTGAAGACCACAGAGTCAGATGATGAATTTCCGGAGTTAAGTCGCTATGCAGGAATATAAAGCGAAACAATACGAATACTGTCCCCGCGGCGCGGATTGTATTGAGCTTGCGGCGATGAGGCGAAGCCTGCCATCATGACCGCGTTCGACACATCTAGGCTGCCTAAAAAGACCAGGAGCACTGATCGTTTGTCTTTTTGTCTGGCAATAAGGGTACACCTAGCAGCTCTAGGTGAACCTTGTCTACTACGAGACAGCCCGAAGTAAGCCAAACAGGTCAGTTAAATCTAAATATTTAACTGTTAACGGGCTGTTACATATACTTCACATTTAACCGGGTTCAGAGTCAGACCGCTAATCGCACTAAACTCAATGCCTTTTTGGATATCGTCAGGTACGGTCGGGAGATCTCCGCCCAGAACCCCGACATCCAAATAGTACTCATTAAAGAAGGACTGCAGTGAATCCAGAAATTCCTTGATACACAAACAGAAAAGTGAAGGACCCAGGGGATCACCCTGCCGAAGACATGTCTGCGGTAGCATAGCGTTATGGAGCATGGCTAGATACAGTGGTTGTGAACTAAAGGTAAGGTTCGTCTAGTAAAACAGTAATTGTGCCCACAACTGGACGGCTCGAAACAAATTATCTCTCCGGACGCTATTAGAAGTGTTTCGGAACTTGAGATTGCCTAACAATGTCGTCACTTTGCGGGATTGTAAAAATACACGGGCACAGTGCACACTACTACCTCTGTACCGCCAGGGGTAGCCAATCTAGCAGGTGTTGACCACAAGTTGCTAAAATAGCATCCCTATTATCGTAACAGACGATTTTTGGCAGCCAATCGGCGAGCGACTGAGAAAAAGGCAATCGAACGTAATGAGCCATCTGTCTTTTAATGCAACCATCCTTGCCCGGAAGATGAGTGGTAATAGACAAGATGGGGCGAATCCCAACTGAGCACATCGACCACTTTGGCAATGGCGCCAGCTAGTCCTCCGGCCGTGCTGCCCAGAGCACCAGGCAACACGTCATGCAACAAACGGGGCCTCATGAAGTCCGCGCCGCAATGCTATGAAGGTCTTCACAGCATTTAGTATTTCTACACGCGAGGTTAGAGAAGGCAGTGTGACCGCCGGGGCGTGGGCATGGAGGGATTCCGAGGCGCATCTGAATGTTTGGAGAGGAGAGCTTCCGTATTTTCGTTAGCTGGCGCTAGCATGTCCTGTGAGCTCACCAATCTAGTAGCACCGGAGATATCGCCTTTCAACGGCTTGACCCTCACTCGTCTAAAAGGGTCGTCGTCGAAGTGGAACATCACTTTTGGTCTTGATCCTTCGTGCGTCAGAGCCCTGCGCCTTAATCTTCCAGAAAATTCGCGTAGATTCTTCTTGGTCAGGACAGACAGGGACTAAGCATGGGCGTTATCCTTGGCGACGTTTTAGAAGACCTTAGTAACTTCTTCGCAACCGCAGATCGCACGGATTTAAGTAAAATGCGTAACAGTTTGGCATGGCGCATGTTTGGCTGGATATCGATGGGTAGAGTTTTAATATCAATTTTTCTGCCGGAGCCCGGTGGGATATGGACCCGTTGGCAGTCTGCCCGATATGTGCCTCGCAAGACCCCTTCTCGTGAAGACACCTCTACACACAAAACGTGTAGCACTGTTAGGGTCACTTACAACTAGAAAGGCATGTCCGCTTTCACTTGAGTTATCGTTATATGGAATTGTAAAAGCTTTGAGCTTCTCTGCAAGGGGAATGAGGGACAAGAAATGCTGCCGAACGACGTCTATTAAAGCGCCTCCAACACCTTTACGCAGCGTATTTCTACAAGTGTTTCTCTTTGTGAACAGTTTAGAAGCGCATCGCGGCCGAGCTTGGCGACTTCTGTATATGTTGGCTTGCTTCTGTTTGGGCTTTGGTAAAGGTCGCGGAATAGGAAGGAGCAGCTATGGCGAGGTACTCTTTTTGGTGCTGATGATCCCCTAAAAACTGCAGCGTAGGAAGCCTTATCGTTGTTAGAACAACCAGGTTGTACGTTTTCTACGATAGTGACTGTGACATCAGGTTCCATCGTAATCAATGGAGTCGGGTGCGCTGCCTTAACTTGTGTAAAAACTCTCGGCTCCATGGCAGTCTTGTTAGGCTCACGGAGATAAACCACACGCAGACAGGAAGGTGATCCGGCCGCGTAAGGCCACCACAGTTTACACACCTCGATTGTTGCAACCAGACGCCAGATGATTAGAGCCTTCTATTTTCTTGCAGGCCTTGCGATGAGTGCAGCCGCCCGCTATATGTCCTACACTTTAGCAGTTGTACCATAACTTTGGTTGATCGGGCTCCAGAACGATGGAGTGGGTCTAGTATCCTAGGAAGACAGATACAGGCGGTTAGCGGTCAAACGTCGGAATTACCTAGCTCGTACCTCTTTGCTTACCTCGTCGCCTGTAAACGCGACATCGACGCCTTGAATTCTCGCTTTGAATAAGGTTAGAGCCGGAAAGGTGACCGTAGCGGGTATTGAGTCTATCGCAGAAAACTGCCTAAGTTTTTTGGTCGCATTCTCTGAGTTGACCCATACAGTATAAGGGTTTGATTGCTTGATATCTTGCAGTTAGGGCAATTGGAATGAATCGCCTTACATAACTGCAGCAACGTGCCGTCAGCGAACCCGTCGAAAGCAGGATCCTCATTCGGTTTTTCTCTGGATGATTACTTTAAATGCGTTGAATTGTCTACTAGATGCATCTATTATCAGCTTATCCAAGTGACGTAGCTCGCGAGATAGTGTCGTCTGCTTGCGCTTAGACACCACCAGCGCAAACGGTTCGTCAGTCAACTGATCGCACTTTTTGAACTTTTTTTGCTTACGCCCTGGTGTTGCATCTTTCTCTACGATTTCCGACGTTCCGGCACCTCTACTGGGGTTGAATTGTGATACTTCAAACGATGCGCTGCAAGCCCTGTTCCTGACTGGCTTCAAGATGCCGGCTTGGGCCGCAATTGGGGTCCCTTTTATAACTGTACTCCTGAGCCCGGAGATATCCAAACTACCAGGCGGGTTACCACCGCTGGACTCCACCGACAATGTTCTGGGCTTCCAAATGACTTGCAAAAAGTGAACGTGAAAAAGATGTTGAAAAAACATTAACACATTTTTATAGCACACCGAGGCTCGACACCTGGCAATAGCAGACGCTTCCACCAGTCTACGACAGCTGCACAGGTCTCTTCCACTCGTAACCAGTAGCGACCCCAGCTGGTCACCGGGTCGACCAGGTTGGGCACAAGCTTACGACTAGCGATGAAGTCAGCAAATCGATCACAGTTGCCAGCCTGTTGCCAGTTGAGAGCCCGGAAGGGGTCAGGACCCTCTGGGGAGTAACGACAGTGCCTTCAGGCGTATGCTATGCACAGTTCGAACACTCACTGTGGTAAATCTAGTGAATTTTCATGCATTTATTGTTACGAAAATCACAATCAAGACCGCCGTAGTAATTAATTTTACGGGAACCAACACAAAACACGACCGAAATCCACCGCATCAAACGGTGGAAAAAACGGCGAATCTCTTGATATATGTTTATGTACAGTGATCGATTTTAGTGCATTTACGTCGTCTGGGCATTGGGAAATTAATTCCAATGCGTTTCTTCGATAAACGGGTTGTCAAGAACGCTGTTCAGCTGTTTGGGCGTCCTCTTGGGCTACTTTCCGATTACTGCCCTATCGACTCAGGTAAGATTAGTATTCTAGCTGCATTCTTAGTTGGCATATATATATATATATATATATATATATATATATATATATATATATATATATATGTATGTATTTAACATGGTTTATTACTGGAACTGCATCATTACAATGCTTGAGTTCTCACAGAATAATAATGTGGTATAAAGGTGATATATCATAATTGTTTAATAAAATAAAAATTATATACTTAACGATCGTATGTAACATCACAAGTAACAGATTCACTACAGGGCGTGTGACTATAACACACAAACACCACCTCAACTTTAGTCAGAAGTCCCTATAAATCGCAATGTGATAAGCTGCAAATCAATCTGCTGGCCACTAGTCCAACAAAAGTAGTATCCACATATAAGAATTCATCAGCTACACAACAAAAAATTTTTAGTTCTCGCTTGAATAATCTTAGGGCAGTACAATGTCTAAGGGTGCTAAGTAGCGAACTCCAAATTTCAGACAACCGGTACTTTAGAGTTTGTGAACTGACCTTTTTGTGAGTATTGGGAACTTCCAATATAGTAGCTCTTTTTAGCGCCCTAACTCTTTTTGAGTCAAAGGAATTGCAATGTTCGCCGAGACAAGGCCGTGAGCTGTTTTGAATGCGCATGAACGCATTGAACGCAACTGGCCGAATCCCATAGGAGATAAACAAGTCCCTTACAGAATCACTCCGGCGTCTAGAGGGAATTGCCCTTAATGAATCATTTTGTATGGCCTTTCTTCTGCGGAGAATAGGCATACACATTGAATTGTAAGCAATCAACAAGCCTTCAATGGGGACCTAGAGCTGTTTCATCCGTCGTAAAGCTGAAATGACCGCATTGCATTTAGGAGTTATGTAGTCTATGAGCGGTTGCCACAATAGCTTATCATGAAGAGTCGCCCTTACACACTCCACCAGACAGGAGTGATTCACCATATGTGGACGGAGTTAGGAGGACGTTGGAACGCCAATTAGCCTCTTAGCCTGGCGAAACAATATGACATTTGTTTTGTTCGTGTTAGCGACGAAGCCAAACTCATTGAACGATTCTATAACGTGATCGTCGAGAGTAATAGAGTTACTTATTCCGCCACTAACGTCACGTGGATCGATTCGAAAAAGAATCGTTGTGTCATCGGCATAAGCTATCGCCTTGTCTATCTTGTCACGTCCATTTTCAAACACTTAAAATTTAACAGAATTATAAACATAAAAGAATCAAAAACAGATCCTTGTGGTGTGCCTATATCAACACTATGCCAGAGCGATTCCACCGTACCTATCCTGACGGCCTGTGTTCTACCCGTAAGGTAGGAGTTGAGCTACTACTGGCCGTAGAGGGCACGCCGCCAAGATGCGCTAACATTTAAATAAAAACGTTATGATTCAATCAAATAAACGCAGCTGCCACATTAAGGAAAACACCCAAGCAGATCTTATTAGCCTCTACCGAGACAACAACGTACTGCCACATTTCCAAAAGTAGCGCCGCATCCGTTGATCGAGCATGGCGAAAGCCAAACTGATCCGGCGAGAGGAAGTCGATATGTTCCAAGTAGCAATTCAGTTGACACAGCACCACCTTCTCGAATATCTGTCTCTTTTGAGACGTAGTCAACTACAGATATAGGACTGTCGGATGAGTCATATTTTTAAACAGTCTGGAAACACACATGCTTGAAACGAAAGGCTAATAACATTAACCAAGGACCACGATATAAATGTAGCTGCTAATATCAGCAGTTTCGCAGGCATGCCAAGACTGCAAATTATCCAACTGGCTCTCAAGGAGTCCATGGCCCTTAGCACCTCGAAAAAAAGCGAGAGCAAACTCATCCGCTCTTTTGTCTCAAAATCCTTCTAAAACAAGCTGAATATCTTTCCCTGAACCAAGCGATTCCGCAGTGCGACGACCAACTATGGCAAAGTGACGATTCAGTTCATCTGAAATAAGCTTGGCATCGGTTAACAAATCACGGGAGCTTGTAGGCAGGACCAAAGGAAGCTCTATCTCGTCGCGACCCCTACCACGCGTCTTATTTATGAACTTCCACAGCCGCCTAAAATCATTTTTAAGAACGTCAAACTGTTCTAGATTACGGTGTTTTGTAACCTGCGAAAACCTGCAGAAAAAACAAACGACTCCCCGTCCCGTATTTTTGATATATTGTTGGGCTCAGGTATAAGAAACGCTTTATCGTAGATGGATTTGAGCGTGGCCCGGAGCGCCTCAAGATCAGAGCTGACGTCAGGAGCATCAACAACATTTAGCCATGAGGCATCTTTGACCCAGTGCAAGAACTTAGCGATTCCAAGCCTGTCGTGCTTCATATAACTTGCAGTTGATACAGGGAATGATAACTGCGGAGAAGGTTGGAGATTTATCGCACTTAGGGATACAAGTACCGAAAAGAGTGGGAAAACATCAACGTATCGAGCAGAACGGGTTGAATACTGCAACAATTTGAGCAATTTGTTATTGCGATATGATCGATCCATGTACCCATGGATGAGGAACGAGCAATAGAATAATTTACAAGCGTAAATCCTTTTGCATTACAAAATGAAACATCTTTCAGCGGCGGAGGGTCGGCTATAATAGTGAAAGATGTATATGTGCGTATATATATATATATATATATATATATATATATATATGTATACCGATTTTTGCCTAAAGACAAGCTTCAATGGAAAGAGGGAACTCCGCACAACAGAGGTTAGTTTAGTTGTATGAAGAGAACCGCAGCTGCGCCAGTCGCACCTCGTTGACCAGTAGTCATCATAGTCTCGACGTTATTCTGGTAGTAATCCTTATTGTCGTCGTTGTTGTCGAGAACCATAGAACAACCATCTCTAATAGCGCTGGTGGCAACTGGAGAAAAGCAGAAGAAGAAGAATAAGAAGAAGAAGAAAATTAGGTATTTTTCATCGTTTAAGTTTTTCTTGAGATTTCTAACCCCACAGCAGCGACGGCGACGATAGTGGGATCTTTATAATCAACCTCTTCCTTTCCCTCTCCCATCAAGCCCCCCCCAAAGTCCCCAACTCCTCGGCACTCGGCTCCCCTTCCCAGAGACAATGGCAAACAGGTCATAGCATTCTTCGCTGTTCCAATGACTACTACGTCGGCGTTATAAAAATTATTATTATTATTATTATTAACCAGGGAACTAATTTCGCTCGCTGCACTACTCACTTTATCATTTCATGTTCCTTTTAGTATTTTTTCACCACAAAATTGGTATACAGTTGATTCATATTTCACAAGGCGTCACGATGTGACGTTTTGGTCTCACAATATGTAACCTTTTAACTTTGCATGGCAAAGACGTTCCGCAGATTTCTACACACACAACTATATGATAGCGTCCAATATCACACTCTCTACAAAAGCTACAAAGACATTCTTCAATATTAAAACAGCTGGGCTTCATGCATATGTGATGGTGGTACCCGTGCCAAGTTGTTCGGCAGATTAGCAAGCGGATCCTTTGCGTGGCTCTTTTCCTCTCTCTCTGTGAACAAAAGATGCCGGGCCATTAGTATAGTTTTCCGCTGCAAAGTTTAAATGTTTGTTCTCTCTCTCTGTATCGGATCGACATAAGTTCGAGAATATGCGCTGTAAATGGTGTGTTATTAAGTGCTAGGTCTTCAACAATCCATCATCGGTCATACAGGTGTCTCAGAGAACGACGCCTCGCTCCCGAATGAGATCGCACGCATTAGTGGAGCCACCAGCTAGGCGCACATGCTAATGCGTTTTGCAGAGCCTGTTCGAGATCGGGCTCGGGCGCGCTCCACTACGTTACTGTTCTTATTCCCTTAGTTAATACTACAATTACTAATTTTAGAACAACTATGACTACTCGTAGTACAGTGACTGTGTTGGTCTAGGGTACTGCATCTACGACTTCGACTACTTCGATGGCTGCTGCCGCCTGACAGAGCAAGCAGAGCGGCCGTAGCCGTGTGTTGTCGTCTGATGTCGCTAGGCAGATTTCCCTCGGGGCTCGTCTAGTTTGCTTAGCCAGCCCGGCTTCGCGACAGAGCTTCAAAAGCCTTCGCTGCAGTTTCGATGCCGAGGCTGCTGCTGCTGCTGATGTCGTCGATTGTGTTGTTCTGCGCATCGGCGTTCATTGCCCAGCGTGGCGTCTTACAATACAATGCTTGCCACATGTTTCTTGGCTTATTGACGAAACCGCGTTTGCACAATCGAACTTCAGTAGTTCTCGTAAAACTATTCAATGTTAAAGGAGCGCCTCACTGTACAGACAGTAGGACACTAACATCATGACATTTCCATAATTTGTTGAAGTTGCAATTTCGTTTACAATATACATCTGGATATTGCTTTTTGCACATTTATACAAATGTACACATACTTTACGCCAAATGCATGTATTCTCACATTGCATTTACATTTACATATGTTTGTCTTAACACATCTTGGACACATGTTACATAACTACCCTCGCGAATCGCCTCACATAAGTAGGTGATCGAGTTGCTCGAGGAAGAAGGGAACCCAAATAGACAAAATCCTGGCAGGCGCCAAGCGAGAAACGGTTGGCTAGTAAAGTTAAAAACGAAGCGTGTACGTAACGGTCAGAGCGCGTAGACCATCGCAGTGTGTGAAGCGTAGATTCTCGACGGAATCTTACCTCTCTATCTTCACTTTGACCGCAAATCGAAATGCAGCACGCACATAATGCATTTCATTAATCTAAACCCAGTTCGTACGCGGCGAACAGGTGAGCTGTAGATGAGGAGAATCCTTGCGGCTTATGCCGAACATGGCTCTGAGAGTCCTGCACACTCGCCGCTCTCCTACAGGTCCTTTACTATAGTAGTGGATATCGTAGTGAAACGTACAAGTGCATGCAGTAGAGCTTGTCCAGCCTTGAATCGAGCTGACTATGCTGCCACTAGGACACTGTTGGGGAAACCCTAAATATCTTAACGTGTCCGGCCCTTAGTGCATTAGGGATATACCTCAGGTAAGGTTCCACGCTTGTAGGGGACGGAGTATAGTTTCAAATTAAAAACAACCTCCTTATTTTTTTTTAATTCTAGCCTTAAATCAAGCAACAGTATGCGTTGTCATAGTGTATATTTAGAGAAACAGACGTCGCGCAAATATCTATGTATATGTATAGACGAAACGATGCTTCGAGTAGTCAGCCGAAGCAGCCTGCAGCAGCTCTCGTAATGTCAGTTATGGTTTTAACACCGGACACCCCGGACCAGATAGCAGTGACTTTTTTTGTTTCTCATTGTGCACCCCTGTTCTTGAACGTGGCGGGCTCGTGCCTCCTAAATGTGCAATTGATGTAAATCAGCTGGCCTCAACGCGTTTTCAGACACTTCAACACGAGACAAAACAATCCTATAAGCCGAGCTTACAGAGCGGCACGAAAGCCATACTAATTCATACTATAGTCACCCCCCATGCTTCGCTGCAGTGTTGCCCCGCATCTTGGCTTTGTCCTGTCGGGCTGAGCTGCTACTCACTGTCTGTACCGTGGACAGGACGCACGTTTGGAGTGTTGCGGCATGCGTGCAATTCGTCACTAGACTTACCTTAGAAAAAATACAACAATAAATAAACAAAATAAAAATAGGACGTTTTCAGCTCACTGCTTTTGACGCAATGAAGCTGTACTCGTGGGCACGACGAGTGGGACGCCGCGAACGTCTTTTCAACGAGATATGGCGGCTGAATAAGGTCAAAGCTGTAACGCACTCATGAATATGCACTTTGGGCACACGCTGGACGCGCTGATTAATGGGACGCACACCCGAGCAGGAAGAAGATTCAGCAGCGGAAGCAATAAAAAGCGGTGCCGAGCGAGAAAGCCTCAAATGGAAACACCGTATAGCAGCAGCAGCAACGTTTCAGCTCTGAAAGAGACACGCTATCTAAGCTGTCCTCCTATATCGCATTCAGGTCTTTGCCGTTAGAATAACTCACACATTTATTTTGATAGCATTGCTAAAATGTGGCAAAATAAACGTACTGATTGAAGTTATCAGCCAATACAGTGGCTAGTCCGCTGCAACCTGTCATCGTTTCACTGAGGCTTGACTAAAGGGGCTAAAGCGCTGACAAAAAGATAAACGCATTTAGCGTCAGGTCAAAGTGTCATGTTTATGAAGAACGAACGATTCTGGTCTCGTGCGCATAAGTCCTATCGTTAGAAAGTGAACCGCTTCCAGCTGGTGTTCTTTACACATAATTGAATAGTATGACGTATATATATATATATATATATATATATATATATATATAAGCGTTTCATTTTTCGTATATTACATTATGTTTGTGGGACACATATTACAAGAGATTAGCTAAGCCAGTGTGCCTAGCGGGTATGTATTGTGACTATCACGTGTCCGCCTCGTCTAGGCTAGGCCGAGACCACTTCAGAAGTGTGCCCCGAACGGAGTCCGCGTTTCCACGTTGTATGTCGAGATCCAGACGTTGTTTAAAAAAGGACGACGATCTGTTATCACCGGTTGACTGATCTAACAAAGTGCCGACTTTGCGGATCAGCTGTCTTGTCCGAACACCAGGACCACCCATGGTCTCGAACGCAAGTGGCCAGAATTCGTGGGGATACCCAATTGATGAGTATTTTCTTGGCTTGCTGGTCTCCGCAAGGTGGGCTGCATAACCGGCTTCGGATGCGCCGCCACCGACCATAGAAGGTGCTAAGGAGTCGGTAACGGTTGCATCCCAAACCAGCATTTTGCCTCGCTCGAATGGGGTAAGTGTCATCCCGTCTGGACGCCTGCCGTCCTCCACGCAGAGGCCCGGGGGTTCGAGGATGCACGGACGACCGCATGATCTGAGGGCTCTGCTGAAGGTCTCATTGATAGCGGCATGCCGAGGGCGTCGGCCTGCGATGATCATACACGATAGGCCGTGATGTCCCAGTTTGTCGACGGGGTGACCACATTGACACCGATGGGGGCTAACCAAGTCTGTCCCCAGTCGTAGGCCTACTGCTATACGAATCGTCTCGTCGTCAAGAAGGGTGCCTATGGGTGCACTGGGAAGTGCGTGTAACCAGGCGCCTGAATCCTTGGCGGAAACGGCGTTAAGACGAGCTCTGGTCGTGTCGTCGGCAGCTTCATTAAAGAGCCGTCGCTGTACTTCAGCGTGCAAAGGGGCACTCCAGTCATGTTGAGATAGTATGTTGTCAGGCCTGCCACCGCACCGGGCCTCAAGGTTCTCCTGAAGCCGGGCTGAGCGGCTTCTAAACTGGCCAACTCCTGCTGTATCTAAAAGGGGGGTTGCCCTGTTTTCTGCGCCTAGCATGGAGGAGACTATGGCAGGGCCGGCCAAGGTTTGTAAGTACGGAACCCCGAGGCCTCCTTGAGAGACGGGCAGTAATGCCTGTTGCCGTGCGCTAGGTGGTAAAGATGTGTTGAGCAGAGCCTCGAGGGTAGACAGTGTCAATTCGTTGAGCGCTTGCAAGTCGTCGACCCGATTGGATAGGTCAGCTCCTCGAAGAAGGTGGATGAGTCTCAAGGAAGAGAAAGAAGACCTGAGTAAGAAGAGTCCCCGATGGGCTCCTAGAAGAGGAAGGCGAGCGGCGGCATTTTCCAGCTTTAATCTCCAGCGCTCGATTGCTGCTGTAAGCCCTTCGGGACAAAGTGGTACACCGAGAAGCTCCAGATCGTCCTTGGCAGTCACCTTGCAGCTGGGCAGGAGGTCTCGAAGTAACTGTATATCTGGGGAAGTCTCACCGGTAGAGCCCAGGGTGCATACTTCACACAACAAGCAATCGGACGTACCGATCCGTTCTTTTTCTTCAGGGCAAATAGTCTTGCGCCGAATATCAACGGTTGAAGGCAAGAAGGGGGGTTGCCCCAAAGAAGAATGTCTACAGCCTTTGCCAATGCGGAGAGCAGGCTAGCGGCGACGTCGTTGAGGGACGGTGAAAGAAGGTCCATTAATAGCCGCGGTCTTATAAAGTCTAGCCCTGCGGCGGAGCTCTTAGAGAAGCTCTTGATAGCCACCTGAATATCTTTCTTTGATGTGACGTAGGGCATAGGGGTTCTGGTCAGTGTCGGCCACTCTAGGTCCTCGGGAGCTTGGACGCGAGCGAGCTTGAAATGGATGATACAAGCAATATGCAAAGGAAACGCCCAGCGGAGAACTCTCCGGACAGAGATAGAGAGCCCAAAAGAGGCGCCGACGCGGAGACGGCTTATGCCCAGGCGTTCGCGACTCTCGCAGGATACGTCAAGAAGGTGATCGATCTTTGCAAGGTGAAAAACACTAAGATCGAACTTAAGGAGATCTCTGAGAGGCTTGATCTAGCGCTCCGCAAGGTCGACTCGACAGTTGATACGTTTCGAGCGGAACTAAAAAATGCCTTGATAGACGCGGAGGGAGAGGCGGAAGGACTCCGGAGCTCGCTCGAGGCGATGCGGAGGGAAAGAGACGAGATGCTGGCAAGATCGCCTCCTCAGTCCTCAGACCCTCTCGCCATCTGCCTACGATGCGCCCCGGCTGACCCCGAGGCAGCCCGGGTGTTTTTGAACTCCCGCATCTCGGCAGCGACAACCGCCACCGACTTCGTCAGCCTGGCGGGGCTTTATTGGCCCGCAGAGTCCCTCCAGCGACTGCCTTCGACCTCTGAGAGCATTACAGCTTCTCGACAACTAAGGGGTCTGCTGATTGTTCCTGGAGCAACGGCAGAGTCGGCAATTATAAAGCAACTATCTATACAATTTCCTGCCCTGCCAAAGCTGCTCACGCAGCCTCCCGGCACTGCAGCCGTGCTGCGCACTACCCAAGCCTGGGAGTCCCTTAACGGGGACTCCAACGCGGGCGGCGAAGATCAGTACTTGGTGGTGGGGATCGTAGGTCCCGAAAAAACATACGACGAGACCACAATATCCGTACTTCGCTCCGTCGTCGACCGCATGCTGCAGCCCCCCAGTGCGGCTACCCAGAAAACTCCACTTCTGTACGTGGCCCGGCAGTGGAGAGAGCAGCGCATGCACAGAATTCTGGCAGCAATAGTCACCCAGTCCGTCCATGGCGGAGTTCTCGAAATATGTCACAAGGAACCCACCACGGCTCCACCAACTAGGTCGCAGGCGGTCCTCTCCTCTCCCCCCCCCCTGCCCTGACCGGGCAGACATCGGTCAGAGTCAGGGTGGGAGAAGGACGAACATTTGCCGAAACCGTGCAGACTCTCAGGGCACATTTGGCCGACAACAAACAACTAGAGTCAGCAGTCAGCGGTCTGGTCAAAAACAGTGACGGTGACGTAATAATACGTCTACGAGAGATTGTGCCGGGTCTTGGGGCACAGCTGGCTCAAGACATAAGCACTGCCACCGCACACCGGGCAGACAGCCGGACAGGTGGGCCCTTGCGTGAAGTGGCTCTCTGGGGCATCAACCCCCTCTGTAACTCAAAGAGAATCGAGACGGAGCTGCAACGGCTTCTTGCTGTCCCCGAAGGAGTCCCGATCACGGCAAGCGAGCCGCGTCAGGGACGCGCAGGCACACGCTGGTACTCGGTGGTCAGAGTTGCTACTCCTCAGGCCAAATGGCTCCAGTCGCAGCAAAGCGTCATGATTGCGGGCAGCGCTTGCAAGCCTGAGGTCTGGGCGCGCCTCCCAATATGCTTTAACTGCCAGAGACCGGGCCACACTGCCGCTTTCTGCAAGGCTCAGAAGGTGACTACACGCCTCTGCCGCCGATGCGGATCACCGGAACATGCCGTCGCGGCTTGCACGGCCGAGACCTCCCACTGCATAGTGTGCGAGGTCCCGGGTCATCGAGCGGACAGTATGGCATGCCCAGCATACAGGACAAATCTACTGGAGTTGCGAGGGCGAGCGGATAAAGACCGGCCAAAACACGCAGCTCCAGTCGACGGACTACCAGCATCGGCAGAGGCCGCACAACCCACAGAAGCACTACCTACGCCAGCCCCGCTAAGCGAGCGACGCTCTCGTCGTAAGACCGTCACCCAGCCGGCGGATGACGGCGGCGCCGACTGGCACCATGTAGGCGCAGTGTCTTCTCATGACAAAAATGATCAAGATTCTGCAAATAAATCTTAACCGCTGCAGAGCCGCGCATGACCTGCTGGAGTCGTACGTTGTACAACCTCGCATCGCCCTCTGCATTATTTCAGAGCCAAATGTCGCTCTCTCGAGGAACTTAACCAACGCATGGACAGACAGTTCCTGCGACGCTGCTATCTGGTGGACTGGACAGGAGGCCGCACTGTCCATCACGGGCCACGGCCAGGGGAACGGATTCTCATGGGCCTATCTGCCAGATCTTAACTGTGTAATATACAGTTGCTACTTCTCCCCAAACAGGACGGTAGAAGAGTTTAACAAGTTTTTAGACGACATTAGCGTATCGATTGACACTCATCGCTACCCTGGCCATTCATTGATAGTCGCAGGCGACTTTAACGCACTACACGTCGCGTGGGGCGGTCGCCGCAACACGGACCGAGGACAGATCCTACTGGACTGGCTGTCGGGCCGGGGCTTGGCACTTGCCAATAACAGCGACGTGCCGACGTTTGCGCGTCGCGGCCAGCTATCTTTCCTTGATCTGACGCTAGCGGACTCGGCTGCGATAGCCAACATCCAGGACTGGGAGGTACAGGAGGCGGAGGAGAGTCTCAGCGACCACCGCTACATCACCTTTTAGATAATGCCGCAAAATAGACATTACCCGCGCCTGCCGGACCGCCGATACTGGCAAATGCGACACATCAATAAGGAACTATTGGTAGACACTTTTAAGAGACGGCTCACTCGCCTCGGCGATACGCCGCTCGACGAGAACGATCTAACGGCCATCATTACAATGGCATGTCATGCGGCCGGCGGTCCGGCCAGACAAGGAGGTCCAAGAAGAGCCTCCGCTAAACACTGGTGGAGCCCAGAAATCGGGACCGCCCGCGCAGCCTGCGTGCGCGCAAACCGCATCATGACTCGGGCGAGGTCGTGGTTGGCGAAACTCCGTCGACGAGGACAAGATAACCGCCAGCTAGCTAAAGCGGTCAACCGCGCTGATCAACTACAACAGCTGTACCGCACCAAGCGGTTGCGTCTGCGACGGCTAATAGGCAGAGCGAAGGCCGAGTCCTACAAAGCGCTGGTTGAGTCAGTGGAGTCAGACGTCTGGGGCATTCCGTACCGCACGGTGATGGGAAAGCTCCGTAAGCCGCCCCCACCGCTCCCCACAGAGCAAGTACGAAACCTAGTCACCGCCCTCTTCCCCCGGCAGCCAGCCTGCCCCCCCGTCAACATCGAGGTAGACCCTGACCAGATCCCGGAAGTGAACTCCGAGGAAGTGGCACACGCCGCGGAACGCCTCGCAACTGGAAAGGCACCTGGGCCGGACGGAGTTCCCCCAGGGGTCATAAAAATATTGGCGCAGAACCATCCAGAAACTCTCGCTCGGCTTTTTACACGCTTACTTCAGGACGGTCGTTTTCCATCCCAGTGGAAGCGCGCTCACCTGACTCTTATACCGAAACCGAACGCAGCAGCGGGATCTTCTTCGACCCACCGCCCCATATGTCTACTCAACACAATCAGCAAACTCTTCGAGAATGTGCTGGTCAGACGCCTGAACAAAGAGATCGAGGAGAAAGCCGCTCTGTCGGACAACCAATACGGCTTTCGCAAGAGCCGATCGACCCTCGATGCCGTCGAACGAGTGCTCCAGGTAGCCTACACAGAACAACAACGGACACTTAGGACACGCAATTACGTCTTACTTATCCTGCTGGACGTGCAAAACGCGTTTAATACAGCGAATTGGCAAGTAATAATGGACACCCTTGAACAGAGAGGCATATCCCCCTACATGCGACGGATTATTTCCTCGTATCTTGACGCGCGTTCACTTTCGGCCAACGGTGAGGTCCACCCTGTCACGGCGGGCGTCCCGCAGGGCTCAGTGCTCGGGCCGATCCTCTGGAATATAGCATACGACGGAGTCCTGCGGTTAGACGACCTGCCTGACGGGGTGGACATAATCGCCTACGCCGACGATCTGGCGCTGGTGGTCACCGCGAAAACGGAGGCGGTGCTCGAGGCGCGAGCGAACACGGCTCTTTTCAGAATAGAGAAGTGGATGGTCGACAATTACCTGAAGCTGGCCCCCCAGAAGACCGAGGTTATCTACCTAACCGGCCGCCGTCGTACTAGGCAAGCATCGTTAGAACTTGCAGGACACCGCCTGACTATCAAACGGGAGGCAAAATACTTAGGCGTAACGCTGGACACAGGTCTCACCGGCCTGCCACACATCCAGAGCATCATCCAGAAGGTCGCGAAGGTCT
The DNA here is from genome assembly GCA_003439945.1 of Dermanyssus gallinae. Classification (NCBI taxonomy): domain Eukaryota; kingdom Metazoa; phylum Arthropoda; class Arachnida; order Mesostigmata; family Dermanyssidae; genus Dermanyssus; species Dermanyssus gallinae. The sequence goes on along the minus strand of QVRM01003866.1, from coordinate 9,794 downwards.
CCACCAACCTTGCACGCATCCTTCCTCGCGAGGGGGGCGCAACGCACGCCAAGCGGCTGCTCCTAGCGGCCGTGGCAGAGGCCATCGCTCTGTATGCCGCGCCCATATGGGCTGGTATGGCGCTGCGGACCGCAAAGGCCCGGCGCATGATACGAAGCTCCCAAAGAGCGATGGCCATCAGGGTCACGCGGGCCTACCGGACTGTCTCGACGGACGTCCTGTTGGCGCTCGCCTGCCAGATCCCTTGGGACATACTTGCTGAAGAAAGAAGCAAGCGCAAGAAGGACGGCGACACTTCATGGACCCAAGCACGGGAGCACTCCCTGGTCACATGGGCGGGCACGTGGTCCAACCCACCAGCTGGGGATACCAGAGGGGCCTGGACAAGAAGCCTAATCACAGACCTCATAACCTGGTATAAACTCAAGGGAGCACTTACATATCACTCCGTGCAAGTGCTCACAGGCCATGGACAATTCCAGTCGTACCTTTTCCGGATAGGCAAGGCGAATACAGATATCTGCGTTCTCTGCACCACAGGCGCACCCGACGACGCGGCGCACACCGTAGAGGACTGCGAGGCCCTCGCGGCCTACCGCACGGGCTCCTCCTATGTCCACAAAGGTAGCCCGACCACGACCATCGTGGCCAACATGCTCAAGTCGACAACGGACTGGCACGCCGGGACCCAATACTTAGACGGGCTTATGCGCGAAAAATGTCGCCAGGAAGATCGCCGCAGATCGCGATTCAACACTAGGCCTCTAGTGTTCACTCCCGAGCAGGACCCACTCTCTGCTCGGGACATAGTCGTAGACTAAGGAGAGGGTCGCAGCACGGGACTCCCCTCTTCTGGTCTCGATGTAATGGTTCACAATTCCGAACCAGAAGAGGGTGGGAGAGGTGGTTTTTAGTAGGTAGAACGAGCGGATTGGATTGAGTATTATACTCTTCCCCGGCGTTTAGTCCCACACTACCCTTCATTAACATCGGAGGGTGTGCGTAAAGCATTTTCCACCTCTATAACAAAAAAAAAAAAAAGGTCCTCGGGAGCTAATGGGTGTTGCTCTCGCAAAGCCTCTATACGGTCAATGCCGGGCGTTATCGTATCTGTGGAAACGATAAGTCTGGCGGCGCCAGAAACATCTCCTTCGGAGAGTTTAATAATGGACTGCCGCACCGTATCATTTCTGAATGGTTTAGGAGTCGAAACGCGGGCATGAGAGGTGGCAATCACGTCTGACAGACGCATACCTTGGGAGAAATCGCGGAGATTGTTGCGTATTATGACTGAGAGGGATGAAGCGTCGTTGCGGGCGCGGGGAAGACGAAGGACCACGGGTGCAAAGGAGAAAAGACCATACCATGCTTCGACGTCGTTATCAGATGAGACTGCTGAGAGTACACGGGTAAGAGCTTCGGCCACTTATCTCCTTACTGACTTTGGTACGATTCGAATCAACCTGATTTGTCCCATAACAGCTTGAATATCCTCCAAAATTTGCGCCGGTTGCAAACGGGGGGTGTCAGAGGTTGTCGGTATTGAAGAGGAAGCGACAGTGGCGGTCGGGTGTTTAGCTGATATATGTCTTGTTAGTCCACGTCGTGTGTACCGACCGTCGCATAGTGGACATTTAGTAGTAGATGAAGTAGCGCGTGATGCTTCTGCGCCGTGAGCTGTGCGGTCATAATCATTCATGGTTGTACAATTCGTCGCAGATTGTCCACTAACGGTAGCAGCTGCAACAGCGGCTCCAAAAGCTCTAATAAGGCCTTAAATTTGGCCGATATCTCTGGGCTTAATCCTGCAAGAATTTGAGACAGTCCGAAGGAGGTGCTTTTGGAGCTGGGCACAGCCGGAGTCGCTTTACGTGTGCGCTTGACGGGTGTTTTGATTCGACGTTGTCTTAAAACGGGCGACCTGCGGCGGGACCTCCCTGTCGATCTTCCGCCTTTTCTGGTGGGGATTGATATGGGAGCTGGTAGTAGCAGCTGCGGTGTAGGGTCGTTGTGCGACTGAGATATTCCGCGGACGACGCTAGCGTAAGAAGGTTGTTTTGGAACCTGAGATGTGCTGTCTACAGACAGGGCTGATGTGGGAGAAATGTCGCTGATCTCGGCCGCCGGGTGCAGCACCTTCACCTGTTGCAGTGTGCGGGCTTCCAGTATAATTCGGTTTCTTTCCCGAAGGTAGGCCAAGCGAGGGCAGGCAGATGAACCCGCCGCGTGAGCACCACGACAGTTCACACATCTTGCTAAATTGGTGCAGCTTGCGGCTAGGTGTCCGGAGGTGCCGCACTTCTTGCATACTTGGGGCATTGTACACCTGTCGGCGAAGTGTCCTGGCCTCAGGCACTTGTGACATAGTTTGGGTTGGTCGGGCTCGAGAACTACTTGGTGGGTTTGGTATCCAAGAAATACGGATGGCGGAGGTTGGCGCGTAAATGAAAGAATCACTTTACTGAGCATAACTCTCGCTCCATTTCGCATGTGAGACAATCTTTTTACGTGATTGACTCCGAGTGATGACAGCTCGCGTTGTATCTCCTCCTCGGTGATTGACACTGGAACTCCGTGTATCCTGGCTTTAAATATCGATAGGGATGGGCTGTGTGCGACCACCGGTAGGTTCCCTAGGGTTGAAATCGAAAGCACCCGGCAAGCGTCTTCAATTCGCGAAAGCCACACAATAATGGACTTCCGGTCGCCGGATATTCTGCATCCGGGAGCCACGTCGTATATGTGTTTATACGTTGATAGTAGCGAGCCTTCAGGGAACTCTGCTGAGGCTTCGCCTTCGGATGGTTCTCTCCGAATAATCACCTTGAAAGTCCCTAGTTCACCAGACGATATACTCTCCTTTAGTTTAGCTAGGCTTTTCTGTTCACGGGATGCAGTCAGTTTTTCCCTGCGAGTTACCACACGAGTAAACCCATCATTAGTCTCAACAGCCTTGTCGTCTTCGGCGCTTGCAGGGAATGAAGACAACTTCTTGCGCTTGGAGCCTATGACGCGCTCTTCTGCCGTGACGCTTCCAGCGCAGGGATCAAGCGCGGGGGTGTTCGGTAAGGATGGGCTCGGTTCGCCAGAAACCTCCATTGCCGGCGCATCGCGGGTGTTTGCTGTGACCTCCTTCGAGGCGTCGGTCTGATCAGCACACGTACTGGCGTCAGTCGAGTTTTCTCGTAACCTGGATATATCCAGGGTAGGCGGCGGGGCAGTACCACCCCTGCTGGGCGGCATCGTGGCTTTTGCAGGCAATCGATACGTTTTAAATTGATAAAATCAACTAGGTAAAACGTAAAATGTACTCAATTTAATTAAAAATATTTAAACTTTGATTAAAATTTGTCGACACGCGCGGGATTTGAACCCGGTAACTTTGCGTGCGAAGCGGCGTCTTCCCGTCTCGTCCACGAAGTCAGTTGGCTGTACGCTGGCCTCTCGCGATAGGAGACCGCAAAGCAACGTCAACATGTAAACAAACACTCGTTGTAATGACGTTGTCAATCGAACACAATCGCCAGTCAGGCTGAGTGGAGTTGAAACCCCAGCAGCGCTACGTAGTACACTTTGGAGTGGGCTTCACACCCCTCCAGACACCTTTTAGTCTGTTTTGTCACTGTTGTAGTTTTTTTAACGGTTGTCGCTCTTAAACAGGGTAAACGGGTCAAATTAGCGGGAGCAAATGTTGAACACGTCTACTCTCTGCCGATTCGAACACGAGAAAAAAAAAAAATATATATATATGTATATATATATATATATATATATATATATATATATATATATATAGATATAGATAATATATATAATATGGTATACATAGATATATACATGTATATATATAATATATATAATATATAAGATTACATGTATATATATAGATATATCACTATATATAATAAGTATGATATATGTATAAATATATATATATATATTATATATTATATATATATATAATATATATATATATATAGTATACAAGAAATAGTATGAGATACGTCAACATAAAATTCCAATTACGAAACCAATAGACGACGCCCTTATGCTGTCATATCCTTGAAACTCTGTACGTATACAATTTAGTGCCCGTTTCTTCGGAATCAGTACCGGCTACTTGGAATCAGTTAGGACTTTAGAATTTACAAATCTAGTTGAACAGCTTACATCGTATTCAGCTTTCATGCATCGTCGGTAAGTTACCTTCAAACAAATCGAGCCTGATTCCTGAAGTTTCCAGGGGCCCAGGCACACACACCGGAGAGGAGACCGCGTGTGGGTGGTTGGAAAGAATCTACGAATGCTTTATGCCACTTTGTCGGATTTTCTTGCATTTGTTATAACAAAGAGGTGATTGGTTGCTAACTCATGCGGACTATATGCATCGACTGAACACGTTGCCTGCACGAATTCTGCAAGACTCACTCACTTGTGATGCTCGTCGTCGCAGAACATAGTACGTGATGCATTCACCTTTATAACCCAAATGGGGGTTACCAACAGAAAAAAGTGCGGGGCCGTAGCGATAACCGAATAAAGCTGTAACGTAACATAAACCAAGAGTGCTTAAGATATTTTAATATAACTATATCTAAAACCGAGACCGAGACAGCCGCTGGCTCAGCATTGCGATCCAACAATCAAGGGTGATGCGCGTGGTTTCCCGGGCGGTGAGGCCTTTGGTTGCCGAGCTCCTTTGCGGCGTCCTCGACCTTGTGGCGGCAAACAACGACCTCCCCTCGTGGGAGTCGCTCCTGTCATTCGCTTATGTCGTTTGCCACTTCGCACCTTGTCGTCAATCTCTTTGGCAGCGACTGTCCGATCGAACCTCCGTGCATTTCGCGATGGCTGGCGTTTTGAGTATCGCGTAGAGGTATTAGAAGAGCCAGAACGGACTCGTGCGACTCGCATGAGGACTCGGCACGCCGCGATTCGAGCAAGCTATCTGAGGAAGACGTTTTCGGGGCGGTCCGACTATTATGCTCTACCGACTCATTTGCCTCGGGGGACGAAGTACTAGCTTCGCTTGCCACCAAGCACCCATCTGCTCCGCCGCACTTGGCTTTTCCTGCCCCTCCTGACTCGATTACGCAGCAACAAACCTCAGTCGATGACGTCTTGGGAGCTGTAGCCGGCTTTCCGGCCAGTTCGTCCGCTGGTCCTGACGGTCTCCGCCCGCGCCATCTAAAGGATCTTCTTTCCCCCGGGATCGGACCGGTGGCCGGGAGACTGGCCGCATCACTTGTCAGAGTGATGAACGTCCTGAGATGGGGCCGACTGCCGGCTGAGGTCAGGGCGATCGTGTTCGGCGCCAACCTATTTGCACTGCGCAAAAAAGACGCATCAATTCGCCCCATTGCCTGCTCTCTTACGTTACGGAGGATCGCAGCAAAGATAGCCTGCCGAGAGGCTAAAAAACTTATTATGGAACAACTTGGCCCGCACCAGCTGGGATTTGGCACGGCGGGCGGAACGGAGACTGCCGTACATGCAGCAAGAGCCTTTATGCAATCAAGTCCCCCCGGTACGGCACTCCTGAAGTTGGATTTTTGCAATGCATTCAACACCATCCGTAGGGATCACCTCCTTCGTGCGGTTCGGGATACAGTCCCGGAACTCTTCACCTTAGTAGAACACGCGTACAAATGGCCAGCCGCCCTGTTGTTTGGCGCCGAGACGTTATTTTCGGCATCGGGCATACAGCAGGGGGACCCCTTGGAACAGGCCCTATTCAGCCTGGGGATACGTGAGCTGGTTAACTCCGTTCAAGTGTCATTTAACGCTTGGTACCTAGACGATGGCACACTTGGTGGACCGATGGTGGACTTGCTCGATGAGGTGCGTAGAGTCCTTGCTTCGAGGCAGTCAGTGGTCTGGTGCTGAACACGGCCAAATGCGAGGTGTTCGCTCTGGGGATAGACCCAACCGACCCCTCATTGAGGGCCTTGCTCGAGCTGCTACTGCGGTGTAGAGTCGTGGCTAACCACAAAATAAACCTTTTTGGCGCACCGGTTTTGCCCTCTGCGTTGCCGGGGCAACTCGACCCCTTGATGGACAGATTGTGGGCGATGCAGGAACGCATTCCGCTTGTTGGAGCCCACCAGGGACTCTACCTGCTTCGCTCGTCGTTCTCCGCGTGCCGCATCGTACATATTTTACGGTCCATAGACTGCTCAGGCGATTTGAACCATCTTCTCCAACCATTCGACGACCAGGTGGTGGAGGCCCTACAGACGGTGCTGAGTCTAAACTTGCGACCACGAGGAGTGCGCCTGGCGGCCCTCCCCACGTCTATAGGCGGCCTTGGTCTCCCCTCGGCTCGATCCTTGGCGGGCCCGGCCGTGGCTGCCTCGATGCATGCTACGTCGGAAGACGTCCAGCGCCTGCTCCCGCCGGCGGCTCAGGCAATGTTCGAGGCGGCTCGTGACGATATAGCGACTGGACGTCAAGCTTTATCGCCTGGTCCCGATAGACTAGCCTGCCAGAGGGCCTGGGCCGAGAAGGTTCACGAAGCTTCGCTTAGTTCGCTGCTTGAAGAATGCGGGGATGACCAGGACAAGGCACGCCTTCTAGCTGTCGCTAGCCTAGGAGCAAACGACTGGTTGCATGCACTACCCGCTGACTCACTGGGTACCCGCCTTGATGACCAATCCACCCGGATATGTGTTGGCCTGAGATTGAGGGCTGATTTGGTTGAGCCACACAGATGCTCTTGTGGCGAGCCCGTCGGGCGACTCGCCAGACACGGCCTGTCTTGCGCTCACGCAGCGGGCCGGCGCCCAAGACACACTGCCCTCAATGAAATGCTTGCAAGATCGCTGCGGAGGGCGGGGATTTCCTGCGTCCTGGAACCACCTGGGCTTTTAAGAGACGACGGTAAGCGCCCCGACGGTATGACTTTGATACCCTTCTATAAGGGTCGTTTCCTGGTGTGGGATGCGACGGTGACCGACTCTCTGACCCCTTCCCTTGTCAGTCCCGGCGCGTCCCGCCCGGGGACTGCCGTTTCGCGAGCTGAGACCTCAAAGATAAGAAAGTATGCGGACCTACGTCGAACGCACCACGTTTCGCCATTCGCGTTCAAGACGATGAGTGGTTCTGGGCCCCTCACGGTAACATTGATCTCTCGGGTTGGCGACGCGTTACGGCAGGCGACGATGGACAAGAGGGCGCACGCCTTCTTCTCCCAGCGACTGTCCCTGGATATCCAAAGATGTAACGCGACCTCAGTGCTCGGAACTATGAGAGACTGGAGGATTTCCTCACGGGCGTGAGCGATAGAGCGGCTACGGCGCGCAGAAGGAGCAACTAAGTCGACGAGCAGTAACGCCGTGAAGCATTATATATATTCTTCTAAATAATAATATTAAAATAATAAATAACTATATCTAAAATGTAAATAGTATTTTTATCTTAATACAGATATAATGTGATTTCTTATGAAAGGCAAAATCACTGAGGTGATAATCTTATGAATAGTATACGAGACACTCAATTTTTAGCACATTTCTACATAAATTAGACTAAGCACATTCATGCACGCTCCAATGTTATTCTGTGGTTTGCTTAGTCGTGGGTCGTGGAATTCTTAGCACACACGTTACACTTCGAAAAACTCCACAGGAAAATCTAACCGCGTTAAACGGCAAGATCTGGAGGGCCAGTGAATCTTCCTGTTACTTACTGGGATTACTCGTCCGAGACACTTCATCCTCAAAGGGTCGATGGTCTCGCCGGCTGTGTGGTTTGCGGTACCATCTTGTGTGAACCTATTTCCACCCATATCGGTTCCGTTCAAACTCGGCTGAAGACAATTAAGTATCATGCTGCAATAAAAAAAAATAGGGTCTACTCCGACTCTTCTGGACCGCAGCTGGTTTTCCGAAACTCTTGCACAAATTCACAAATAGTGTTCTTACAAGGCCGGTTATATCGGCTGCGAAATGCAGAAAGGGCTCGCTAGCATATCTGCCGAATTTCCGTTTTAAGTTCCTAATCTGCTTACGAAGAGGGCAGAACGCGGAGAGAGCAGAGCTGAAGGCAAAGACTTTTAAAGGTTGCCGGCTAATTATTCGGACACCCCGATATATATATAGAGTGCATCAAAAGGCACTTAACGGTCGATTTCTAAATTTATCGCCATATCGAATTGGCAGCGCGGACGTTTGTTTGCAGGTGTTTGCTAACATCTTGCCGTTTCTTGCTTGAAAACATATTTGTTCATTGTTCTATGCCAATGCAACGTAGATACATCTCAGAGAGTGGAGCTAATTGAGCTGTACTATAAAAATGTGTTTGGTTGAAGAAAGTTTTGCTTGGTGTGTGATCTTCCGGAAAGCAGACATTTTATAGACATCTCGTTCGTGCAACCTGGTGCCTTTAGACAAAGCAAAGTCTCCGCTAGTAAGTTCCCTCGGCTAGCTGAAGAAAATGTTCGGCGGGATATTTCGACAGCAACGTCCGAGTTATGGCAAATAGTCATCAAAAATCTGATATCTCGTATAATTGTTTTTCTCGGGCTGATCCTTAGCCAACATTTAGCGTTCACGGGGCTGCATTGTTTCGTAAGACGGACCCCATATACGCAAGTGTGCAACGGTGGGGCTCTAACCCGTGCACCAAAGTGTCTCCTCCGGCCGTGAGGCGCACGCGAATGCACTACGCCAGCAGGTTCGACATATCCCGTATAGTCAACGCCGAAAAGTCCCAGAGCGGCCATCTTTCTAACATCTTCTTTCAGACGTGGTAGCATGCAAGACAAACAAAGCTTACGAGAAGGGAGGTTTAAATGCATAATCTGCACGGCATAGAGCGGTCTCTAGTTGAAGTCTCTCAGAGCAGTCTTTCATTACTCTTCGATAAATAGTCTTTGAGGGCCGGGTAATTTCACAAGCCGATACACCGAGTCTGACGACAAGGCCCAGAAAATGATGGGCCGTTTGGCATTAGCCTAACCCCCAAAGAAGTAAACCTTAAGACTGGTGGTACTCGATAAGAGTACCACCCAAACTAAGTCTATTGCATCCCCTCAGTAGCCCCCTGAATCTGAACTACATAGGCTTTACTACATACCGCGAAGTCATCGCCATAGATAGTAATGCGAACATAGGAATAGTGGTCATTGAGAAGGCCCGGTCACAAACTAAGTCTGAGAAGAGGAACGGGATGAGATTATCGCTCTCATGGGATAGCTGATACTTTGCAGGAAGGTCCGGTGTTCCCCAATGCCGTCATCTTCGATGACTAAGTTAGTTTTTCCGGACAGCTACCTGTATTCGCAAATCTCGTAGATTGACGCCGCCAATGGCTAGCTTTTCCACGTACGTTTCAGCACATGTTGCCAATTAGAGCCAACGAATTGCCTTTAAAACAAGTCAGGGCCTCTGACAGCCATTTCCTCGCAAATTACTATACAGTTTCAATTACCTACATCATTCATAGCCTTCTTAGCCACTACACAGACAACAGTCGTTTATTGTTAATACTTTAAATAACTATACGTTTTATTTATAGACCTTGTTGATTAATGCTCGTGCGGTTTGTTGTTGTTATTCCGTGATGATTCAGCCGTTGGATGATGATCGTTTTACGAGTCCACTCATTATGAGTAATGATTTCGTAAATATGAAGTTGATTTGTCAGTGTTGCTGCTGCTGCCTTCTTGTGGGTGATGCTGTTATAACTGCTATTGGCATGATTGTTTAGCGTATATGCCCAGGTATGATCGTTCCAGACTTGTTTTTATTTATGATGATGTTGTTGTTGGTCTTGTACCACAACTGCTCACGCCG
>QVRM01003865.1:0-75040 GCA_003439945.1 Dermanyssus gallinae | reverse complement strand
AGTAAAGGAATCGGGGCAATCGAGTGCTTTCAGACACGACGAGGTCAACTTTTTTTCTCTGCGATAATGACAGCATACGACTGACTGGCTGCGCTGAGTTGGGCCGGCGAACAAACTAGTAAGTACGTAACAAGTGTGTACGTATGCATGCGACCAATGCATGCGACGATTCGACTATGAGAAGACTGGTCGGGGCGACCGCACAGCGACCCGCCATCCACTGACATCTTCGTCGTTGTCAAGGCGGTTTATTCCGAGAGGGGGACAGGGAAGACGGCGATAGTCAACCGAACAATCATTAACGTAGCCGTCAGCAGAGGCCGCTGGCTTACTGCTTTCTCCGCTTAATCATTAACTGCGACGAAAACGATGACCACAACACAACAACAACAACAATTCATAACAACATCGACGTCAATTTCAATAGCAACGACGACGACGACGACAACAGCGACAGCGTTTACACTGGGAAGCCAGGAATCTCGCGTCGTCAGCCGTCGAGATCTCGCAAGTTCGACAAAGTCCAGAAGAACTTTGACGTCGTTACCAGCACAAGAGGTGGTGGAAATGGTAAACGCTGCTCTCATCTTTTCATCAGAAAAAGGTAGACGCGTCGCTGCATCATCGGGTGAAACTGCGAGTCACCCACTTTCTGCTGCTGGCACTGCTGTTGGTGTTGCTTCTGTTGTTATTGAATTCGCAAGTGCAAGCCTGTCTCGCACGTGTTGTGTTGTGCTGGTGTTGTTGCTGCTGCTGTTGTTGTTTTTGTTGTTGCTGTTGTTGTTGTTTTGTTGTTGTTGCTGCTGCCGCTGCCAAGACTCGTTTTTGTTTGCTATTTGTCGCAAATTTTTCTTTGCTTGTCATTGTTTGCGTACTCTGTTTGCACTTCCGTGCCAGGAGTCACGTTGTCTCTGACTGAAACACCCGAATCTGAATTAAATTAACTGGAGAGGGAACTCCTCACGCGTGAGGAGTAGACGATTTTTGCCGATCTTGACCGCTCGTATCGCTTGCAGTATTTATTATCTGTTTTCCACCGGGCAGGCAAAGTGCCATGAGGTGTCACCAACGGTCGCCAGACATCGGCCTCGGTGAAATTGACGCACTTCTTCGCCACTGGGTCTCGGTTGCATTGCCAACAAGCTGTGTTGCTCGGGTTCAGTCAGTCACCTTTCATCGACGTCAGGCGACATACCCGTGAAAACCATTAATATATATATATATATATATATATATATATATATATATATATATATATATATATATAATATATATATATCTCTATATATATATATAATATATCATATATATATGTATATTATATTATATATAATATATATATATACATACATGCAGCCACTCCACGTGGTCAAATCATGATCTCTACATGCATTAAAGCCAGTACGAACATTGGGCGGACGGAAAAGTAAGGAAGGGGCGCGCCCGCCAAGCGAATGAAAAAGAAAAAAGAATAACACGCATTATTTAGCCGCCGCAGAGAGAAGCTCTTTAGAGAAGATGTTGCCATTCAGCGTGAGCAAACGAAGTCGACATAGAGGTAAAGCGAATGCAGTACTGCTTCGAACCCTTCTGTTGTTGCTGTTGCTGCTGAAACTGCTGTCTCTGGTGCTGTCCTGGGAGTTTTTTTCGTGTTTTCGGGGGGAGGAAAGTGGCGGAGATCAATTAATGCTGTTCTGCAGTTGTTCGTTCGTTTAGTGATTGTTATGATTATGATTACATCATGGAAAGCGGAAAAAGGAGATCCCCCTACCTTCCCTGAGTAAATGTTGTTGTTTTTGTCGTCGTCGTCGTTTTTGTTGTTGGTTTTGCTGTTGCTGTTGTCGTTGATGATGATGATGATGGTGCAGTCGTGGTCACTAACACCGCACACTTTGAATTATTAGCAACGAAGCACGTGAAAACGAAGGCAATGCGGACTATCACGCTGATACCGATGTCATAATGACGTCGATAATGGACATGATGATGGTGATGCCGGTAGTGGTAGTGATGACGGTGGTGGTGGTGGTGGTGGTGGTGGTGGTGGTGGTGGTGGCGGTGTCTTCCTGGTCGCAAATAAAAATGAAATCAGTAAGCTTAATTAGCAAACACAGCGGCACATGCGAACGATTTGGTGGATGCGCTAACGCGCTTGGCAATGACTATTCACTACAGCTAGCTGGCTCCGTGCCAAATAAGACGTAGGTAAGACGGACGTTACAGCGTCGACTTGGCAATCGTGCAAATGTAGCAAACAATCCGCTACCAAGCGAGAACCATTTGGCACGTGACATTTGTCACGCCTGAACCGAAATGCCATCTAATACGGCTAATAGATTTCTCTCTTCGATGTGAAATCCCGATCACTGACATTCTGACCTCCCCTTCAAGCCGGACCCCGGCTTCTTGAGGTTCAGGACATCACGTCGCTTCGCACGTATCCCATGCGCTGTATGCACGTCCTATGATGTCTTATCAGTATGTGACGTTTGCCAAGAAAATCGGTTATTGCCCCCGTGTGTACGTATCAAAACTTCTACTTCCTTCCTGCTGCTATTAGTGTTGTTGTTGTTGTCGTATCCTCTTGGCTCTACCTTGCTACATGGTTGATGGCCCGTACATGCGAGCAGTCTCTAGATTTCATTTGGAAACCGTTCGAACGACGTCCGTTAACCCGTCTATCTTTGTGGTCAAGAGGCCAAGCAATCTTACGGATGCGCAAATCTGCAAACAGTACTTTGGCACTAAAACGCCTTGCTCAAGTTTGTCATCGTGTCAATTCGTGAAACACGCCCGTATTGACATGCGTTCTTCAAACAGCTAGCCGCCCTGAAAAAAATAGGATCCTAGCAGGTGAATCAGGGTACACCTTTATCTATTCCGTATGTCGATTGGTTTGCGGTAGCTAGATTTGCTTGACCCAACACTGCCCGTAAACACCCGCTTTGGTTCAGTAATGCGCTCGGCTATAACCAGCTCGGAGCATCGTTTGATGTTAAGATCGACAGGGGAATGTGTCTGGTCGTTGCCTCCGGCACCAAAGTTTATGAAAAGGAAAAAATGCTTATTTTTTGTTAGGGACGTATATCATAAAACTTGCATCAAAGAAAGAGCATTAAAAAAATATCCTCATATGTAACTCTGTCTCACAGGTATCAAGAGAACATATACATACATACATATATAGATGTTCTCTTGATGCCTGATCTCAGTTTCCTTTAATGATGGGCTGCTACTCGGCGGGTCATCGTGTCGGCCCGCATAGCTTTTCAAACAAATATATTAGTAATGAAGCGTGCGAAATGCCAACCCGCTACATTTCGCACGCTCAAACGCTGTCGTACTGCGCTTCGTGTGCTCGAGCGTCGCCACGTAGGCGTTCTCGCCTTTGACGCTCCCCTTCGACGCTCTGATGCACCACCATCTTGCAGGCCAACGGGCGCAACAGCAAAATGTCATTGCAGGGGAGGTGGTAACATAAACATAATGTGCTAAATTACTTACGAAACGTAACTATAATTGTATTGGCGTGCTACCGAGGTTTTCCTTAAACATTTGTTTATATATATATATATATATAATTATATAATTGTTTATGTAAACACATGTACATACAATGTTAACGTCAATGTACTTGACTTCTAAGAGAAATAAGAACAAACTTTAGCAGGCTTCATTTAATATGTAATTAATTCGAATGCAAACACTATAACGCATTTTTGCAAAGTAATTTCACCTCCGCGCAATGGCACACTGTGGCCACTGGTGATGTTCCGAATGAACGGGCTTGCAAAGGCAGCACGTAATATATTGTACAGCCACAACATGTCACGACACGAAACGTCTGAACGCAAGCCAATTCCATGTGCTACAGGTGCAATTCTAGGGAGGACAGAAAATAAACCACACAGATCAAATAGGCAGGGGCTAGAAGCCAATGCTATAAGCGTGGTGCAAATAATAATATATATTTCATTGAACAAGAGTTTAATATTATTATTGTTATTATTATTATTATTATTATTATTATTATTATTATTATTATTATATTATTATTATTATTATTATTATTATTATTATCAATATGTGCATCTGTCACCACTTCTAATCTACTAATTATATAATATTTACAATATTGCTTGTAATATTCTTGCCTGAGTGTCGGTAACCACTCAACATCATCTTGGCGTTGCCTCTCTGATAATGATGATGATAATGATAATATAATAAGCGAGTTTCTGAGACAGCTGCTTTCATTGGCAGTTTGCAGAGGAAATGCCGCGTATATTAGATGCAATGGGCTGAAAATAACTAGAAGGCAACCAGGAAATAACGAGGATACACAATCACACCTTTCAATTGTATTTTTCTAACACGCGAATAATAATAATAATAATAATAATAATAATAATAATAATAATAATACTAATAATAATAATAATAATAATAATAATAATAATAATAATAATAATAATAATAATAATAATAATAATAATAATAATAATAATAATTTGTCTCATGGAAGGAAGGCCTGCTGGCAGAATATTCCACAAAGTGCACTGACATCATCGAGGCTTCTGGGCGCACTGAATCGCGGCCAGTAGGAGTCAAAACGCCGAACCCATTCTCCACGATAAGGGCGCGACAGCAGAAAGTCATGTCGCGACGACCAGACGGTCGACGCGATCAGTAAACGGTAAAATGTCTACAAAGCAGTGAAAAAAATGTATGTTCAGCAGAGCACTTTTACCTCTGCTGCTGCTACAATTACAACAACCTCTGCTATCACGAGAGGAAATAACGTGATACTACGTTGCAGTTCCTGGGTGGTAGGAAATGTTTGCGTTCGTTCGTTGGTTCGCTCGTCTCTGTTCTCTGTCTCATTTACTTTGTAGCATTTTGTTGGCCGCTGGTCATTGCATCTACAGAAGATAGTTCACTGAATAGATAGATAGATGAAGAACGAAGAGCGGACTCCCGTAGCAGCAGTGCATGCATGACCAGCGACGCTCAGATGAACCACGGCAACGCCCTGCCTGGACGAACGAGCACAAATGTCACACACAGACAAGCACACACGTGGAAACACACAAAAGGCTCTAGTTGTCTAACTCTCTAGCACAAAGTATGGTACCCGTCTTCACGAGGTGTCTACCAGATTTCTTAATATATATATATATATATATATATATATATATATATATATTGAATCAGATTCATTCCGCGTGAGTGCACTTCCGAGCATGGACTAACTCGTCGATCCACCAATAAACAATATAAGAATATAAAAAATGACGCCGATATATATATATATATATATATATACATATATTTGAAGCTCGATATAGAGAATTGTAGAGCTCATTAAGATAACGTTTTTTTACAAGTCTTGTTTCGAAGTGAGAGTGATATTACTAAAATCTGTGACATTGGTGTTATTGCCCGACATAGAAGCACAAAATGTGCAATTGCAAGACAACCAATTGAAACTAAGCGCATCGTCGTGTTCGTGAGAAAATGCTGTTTTTTCCAAAGAGCATATAACGCCGGCCAGAAAATGCGAAATGATCGGTTAGAAGAGAATTCGCAAAAAGTAAGTTCTTTATTAGCCTTAACGCCCAATACCTAAAAAAATCATACCCCTACGACCACCCACAACACTTAAAACCAACACTTTCAGGCAAATGCGCAATTCGTGACGATTATTTTGGTACCAAATGCAACGCGAGCCGTGATTGCGAAGTAATTAAGACTTTTGGCGGGAATATCGAGATTGAGTGCTATATATATATATTCGCAACATAACCTTATTTGAGTAGACCGCTTGATAAACTGCTTACATTCTCGTACAAGCCCTAATCTTCATCGCACCAGGTAACCAAAGGATCCACAAACGAAACTTGGCTGTGGCGATTGAATAAATTGTCGCATGAAAGACATTTTGTTGGCGTTACTTAGTTTGTGAGGAACCCATTTATGAAGCTTACAATTTAGTCGACGTTGCTTAGTCAAATTCTTCCGCGAGTTCTCGAATGGTCACCACCTTTGGAGCTCGTTGTATCTTCAAGCGCAGAACGTTCTCTTTAAGCAAAGTGGATTGACCGGACTTTCGTATATCGTCTAGGTTAGAATCTCCGTCGAGTCCGGTGGCGTGGTGCATTCGCGTGCGCCTCGCGACTAGAAGAGACACATAGGTACTGCCCGGGCTCGAGCCCCATCATTGCACATTTGTATTTATGGGGTCTGTCTCACGAAACAATGCGAAAGCAAACCCATGGACGTTATGTGTTGGTTGAGGGTTAGCCCGATGTTTTGGGTTAGAATGTCCACCTCTCTTGGCTCTTGGCAAGCAATTTTCGGCAAGTCCGGTCGTTGATTGCGCTTTACTCGTAAATGCCTCTATGTACTACAACATCATTGCCGCATAGTCTGCAAGGCTACCTACATCAGACACTATGTTTGTAATTATAATAGCAAAACTATCTTGAGTCAATGTTATTTTGTCGCAGTGTTCAATGATGTAGTCAGGGCTATACATTATTATTGATAGAGCTGTGCTCGAAGTTTAGTATGTAACTGCTGGAGATATTTCGACAAGCTGCAGCAGCTTAGGCGAATTATTTTCGGAACTCAAACAGCAAAACCCTCCAAATGCACAGTCATCATTTGATCGCCTTCTCAGAAGAGCAGAAGCAGAAGAAGGAGAGTCAGCTAATCTTTTGGCGCCAAAGCGGAGCTGATTACTAGCTGATGCAGCAATGGCAGCTCTAACGCATCGCCCTTTCACCGCACCCGCCGATATTGCTTAGAGGGCGATACAAGCCTTCTATATATATATATATATATATATATATATATATATATATATATATATATATATATATATATATATATATATATATATATATAAATGTAGCTTTGTTTTAGTAGATCCTCACAAAAATGACTATTTTTACTAGGTATATTAAGGGAAATAGAGCTACGGCGGTTAACAGTTTAACATTACAACAAGTCAACATTAGACAACCTCAACAATCTCGGCAATATTAAAACTATGTTTCTCAAAAGAGCAATTGGTTTGTCAAAAATCGCCTCATCTACGCTATTGCTGTATATGTGCAACGAGCCCACATTAATAGAAGACCTAGAACACCGCAATTACCAGTTCGACCACGGCACACTCGAAGTACACAAACAATATAGAAAAAGGTGAAACTGGAATTTCTGGATCCAAAATTTCACAGACGGACCCGCTTCTCTTAGCAACATATGAAGAGAAGATCTGCAACGAAACAGAGCACTGATGTGCAAAATAACCTATGATATATATATATATATATACATAAGCAACATAACTTTATCTGAGTGGACTCTGATAACTGCTTACTCCCGCAATCTTTGCCAGCTCACATTTTTGTAAAAGACCTATTTTTATTGCAGGTTACCAAACGATCCACAAATGAAACTTGGTGGTGGCAATTGACAAAATCGACGTATGAAAGTCCGCGAATTCTAGAATGGTGACCACCGTTCGAGTTCGTTGTATTTTCAAGCACGCAACGTTATCTTTGAGCAGAGAAGGTCGACCGAACATATACCGCCCAGGCTAAAATCTGCACCACTGAACTTGGAAAACCGGTTTCGGCGTTGATTAAGTCGTCCCGGACGATTTTGTTACAAATGCGTTCTATTCACAAGTGGATCTCTGTCTTACAACATTATCGCATAGTTCGTAGGGTTGCCCAACTCAGATATTTAAAGAAATAATAATTATAATAATATTTTTTTTGGAAACAGGGGTTTATCATAATGTACATGTATCACAATTACTAATATATTAATTATATAGAATCATTATTATTGCTCGTAGTGCTGTAATAATAATAATAAAAATAATAATATTAATTATTATTATTATTATTAGTTGTGTTTCAATCATATTTTTTTAGAACAAGGGTTTATCATTAGTATGTACAGGTATCACATTTGCTAAAATATTATTTAAATAATATTTACAATAATATTACAACAACAAAAAAACAGTAGTGAGCCAATAAATGTTTTATTTTGCCGGAGTGCTCAAGGATCTAGTCAGGGGTGTGTGTGTGTCTTACTACTATTGGTTGTTTGATGGAGCTGTCGCTATTCAAGTTGTATCTAACTAATACAACACGAGATAAGCTGCAGCTGCAGTTCTGCCGAATCTCTGCACCCGAACTCGTACCGCAAAACGCTCCCAATTCGTACTCAATCGTCATATCGCCGCTGCCGCCGCCACCGCCGCCTTCTCAGAACTCGCAGACTAATCTTTTGGCGGCGTAGCAAGCAAAGCTGGTTACCGCCGGCTGATGATGCCGCGGCAAGGCACCCGCTCTAACGCATGAACGACGCACGTGGTCGCCCTTTCCCATGCGCCGATGTTGAGCGTCGAGGGCGTTTCAAGCCTCCGATACGAGCGTGGATGGACTAATGACACAAAGAGTCTGACATCAACTCTATATATATATATAAATATATATATATATATATATATATATATATATATATATATATATATATATTTATATATAAGATGCATATTCATATGCGTATAGAATGTAAGGAACATCCTAAATGCGTACGACCATTGGGTGCCAAATGTGGTTGATACCATCCTCTTCATCATCATCGCCGCCGCCGCCGCAACCGCAGCCGTTGTTGGCCGAAGAAGCTACTAAGGGTTTCGGTGGAGTCCCACGTGTATCCCCCCCCCCCCCTCTGCTCGGATCAGATCGGAGGGTGAGAGTCGCCCGGCGGTGCGGTGCATCATCGTAGCTCTGTTGTTGAGGAGTACTCGCTGCCGCTTCCCACCGCGAACCTCCCTCACCGATATATAAACATGCACATGAGCAAAGCAAGACATCACATTGTTTTCGCAATCCAGCAAGACACAAACACTCGACGGCGTCTCGAGGAGTTTGGCCAGCTTTTGACGTTGAAGTCGTCGCACAGAGATAGACAGACAGACAGTCCGTCCATCAGTCACCATGGCCGGACCTCGGTTAGCTGGCATCGTCGTCGTCGCCGGTAAGTGAGCAGTAGTGATGATTCTCTCATTTTCTACATTTCTGTTGCCGTCGTTGTCGTCGTCGTCGTCGTTTCTCCATCAAGTGAACACAACCCGAACTAAGGGATCCCTGATGCCCCATGTTTTGCGCAAAATGTTTGCGCTTGTTCTGCCTAGGTCTGGTCGCCTGGTGAACTGGCATGCCGGCGACATTCCGTGGGGCCACGGCATGTCGCGGCATGTCATCGCGCAGACGAGACAGTCGAAGCATGTCTTGGCTGAACTATGGTTGATGCTAAAGCCTTCTCCAAGTTATCACGTTCCTCCAGTTCGTTTGCATTCATTCTGTGCTGGGCGTTCTCCCCCTTTAACTTCAATCATCAGATTGCTTCATATTAGATTGCACTGCATCTGTCTATTTGTCTAGCTTTTTGTCCTAAACCTACCGCCTTGGCGTCTCGCTCGACCTCGAGGAGCTTGCTTAGTATCGGCGTTCTTCCACGCCCCGGATACGTTGACCATTGTGCGGTTGACTTGTTTTAGTTTAATATTATTAGTATTATTATCATTATGATTATTAGTTAATGTCGGTTTTGGTTCGATTCAAATATTTTATTTGGTACTAATTATTCTAATTGACGGACCCCCGTAGATTTCTGACGTTCTTATAAGACGTGGCTTATATATATGAATATATATATATATATATATATATATATATATATATATATATGTATATATAGTTTTGTTGCAAAAAGAGAAAAGAAAATGTGCGTGACATTCGAACCCCAAATATTACTACGGTATCGTACGTTGTAAAGTTTACATATGCCAACCGGTAAACGTAATCAAGCAATAAGAATTATCGTCACGAAACTACTTTTAAGCGGTTGACGAAGCATGTCTTAGTTGAATTATTGAAGCTAAAACCATCTTCAAGTTATCATGCTCCAGTTCGTTGCATTCATTCTATGCTGGGCGGTCTCTTCTTAATTCTAATCATCAGTGACTGGCAGTGCCTCCTAGCATATATATATATATATATATATATATATATATATATATATATACGCAGCCTTGTTTTCTCAGATAGTTTAATTGATGTTCTCACGTAAAGATCTTGTTATGGCTTAGTTAGATGTATCTCCTTAGAGAAAGGATGGCGCGCAGCTCGCATGTAATGCTCTTTCTTCCCATAGACGGAAGCATTCAAGGAAGACGGCAATCTCTGAGTCTGATCTAAATTCTGTGCCCACTTTTACAAATATATATATATATATATATATATTTGTAAAATTAATTACGTTTACCCATATATATATATATATATATATATATATATATAAGAGTAATTACTTTAGCCATTTCTAGGCGAGCTAAACCCAAAGTTGCACAAATTGATTTTTTCCCATCTTGCAATCTTATTTTTCCGCAAACACAGATGCAGGAGATAGTCTTTTATGGTTGCACCATTTTCCACTTGAATGGACCACTTATAGATTGTTTTTAATTTGTAAATCCTTTTTTATTTAGCTTTATTATTAGCAACTTGCAACGAAAAATAGTTAATTTAATTAAATAATTCTGTGTTTCCTTTATTTTCGCATAAAAAAAAACCCTAGGCCAGTCGTCTCCGTAGTCGGCTATGCTTTAGACATATTATATGGAATACACTTACACAATCCTTTGCTTATATAAATAGTGTTACAATCTTTATTTTAAAACGACGGCTTAATAGAGATTTGGAGGAAAAGAGGAAAACCGTCCGACAAGTATGTAGATCGCCGTCGATTGTGACTTTCATTACAAAACGTAGTTAGCTGTGTGTGTATTTATCGTATACGATATGCTTTGCCATTGATCTCCTGAAACAGTAAGTAAACATGTTACTTTTACTTTCAGTCCTTGTGGCGTCCGGAGCGCATTCCGCGCCGAACAAATGCGACGTGAAGGCTTTCGACCAGGCGTCCGCACACGTCATATTCTTGGCCGACAAAGCGGATATGCCGCTCACCGCAGAAGGCCTGGACGCGGGATGTCCCGCGCTACGCACATCCCTGAAAACAGCTGAGGCCTATGTCAACAACTGTATCGGTGGACTGGGTAAGTGTAGCAAATCTTCATCTCGAATGTTGTCAGAGCAAGACTCGATCACCTAGTCGGCGGGGCCATCGGCGCGTCGAGCTCGCCATGTACCGTGCCGTATATGACAATAGCCGTGTTTCGTTGTGGGTAAACGACACAACACGTTCGTATCGCGTTCGATCTACCAACATAATCGATTGACAAACAGTACAGTCACTAAATGGCCAACCGTGTAAAATGAAAACAGTAACAACACATTCTCATCATGTATTATCGATTGGACAGAGTTTGTGGTTAGCGCACCGGCTCCATGAATACCAAATATGATGCCAGTCGCAAGTTCGACTATCGATATACACACACTTAACACCTAAGGCCACCGTCTTAGCGTCTGAAGTTTTACCCCAAAAACCTGCACGCTGAAATTGAACCCAGCATACATGAATATGAGAATGATTTGCATCGCCTTACCGTATATAGTGGCCTTTGGTCACGACTGAACAGAACTCGAACGAATCGCGGGTTCACTCCCGATACGACGCTGGGATGGGCTAATTGAAGTCGATCCATTTTCGTTATTTATAATTCGCCAGTAATTCGCCGAAACAGAAACACAAAAAACACGTTCTACAAATAAACTCTACGATCGTCTTTTGTCGACGTCGTCGTCGTCGTCACAGTGCGATATGATAAGCCGATATGAGCGGGTCAATGAATTGATTGCGTGCTAACGAAGCATCATCTATTACAGCCCAGGGTATGCTGAAGCTGCTCATGGAGGGCGCCGGCAGAGAGGTGAACGGAAAGTGCACCGAGGGCGATAAAGGCCGTGAAGCTTATCTGAAAGTTGCCTCGTGTATCATCCCGAAAGCTGGCCAACAGATTCACCAGTGCAACAAGCATGTGGCAGCCATCTTTGAGGCGGCAGTCTCGCGACCGAAGAAGGACCGCATCCCGCTCAGCTGCTGGTACGTATTGCAGTCGAACCGTGCGGGCTGGACGAGGCGAAACGTTTCACTCGCGCAGTCCCGCGTCTACAGAAACCCTCGTTACTGACTAAATACCGACCGACTAATCGAATCATTTGCAAAGTATTTGCTACGTGAAAGAAACATTATTGGTAATAAGCCAATCGTCTTACTGAATGGGCAGCATAGGCCACATTGGCATTTAGCTTTGTCCAGCATTCTACCACCGACGCTGCGTTTGCTGCTACAGATTAGAAACAGCGATTGTCCTAGAGAAGCACAACAACAACGCCGACGACAAGCGAAGTGCTGTGCTACACGATACCATCATAATCAGAATCATTACCATCATCATTACCATTATCACCATCATCATTATAATAATTATATACCTGCAGCCGATATCAGAGACGGATGGACGGTGTTGGCGTTCTTCTCTATATGTTCCAAGCAGTCAATATCTGATAAGCGATGTTATATGTCCAGCGATAAGCATCGCTGAGAATGAGTTGAGCGCCGTTGTCGTTGTCGTCGTTGTCGTCGTCGTCGTCGCCAGCAGAGCAAGTGGTTTAGCAATGGCATAACGTATTGTGTTGTACGACATTGTTCGTTGCAGCTATATGGGCGAGTACTACGAGTGTGTCCAGAAGGCGGCTTCAGTGTGCGGCAGTGACGCCGTGGCTGTGACGAAGTCGATCGTCGACAACTTCGCCGGCGACCTCATGGACTCAGTCTGCGCAACGTGGAAGCCCGGAAGTGCCAAGTGCAAGAAACTGCCAGCTTTGAAGCCCGTCTCGAAGCCGAAGTTCCTCACGCTTGCGCCGCCTCTCGTGAACGTGCTGGATTCGCTCAACCGCTGAACACTACCGGCTGGCTGCCTGCCTGCCTGGCGAGCCAAAATCGCCTCCCTCGGACTGACTGTACGCGCGTCTACTAGGAAACGGAACTTCTAAGATCAAATACGTCATTTCATCATCATTCGTCTGTTCATATATTTGTGTTCCGCTGGAACCTCTCACGGTAGTCGGATGACCGTGATCGCGATCAAGATACAAAACGTCGTTTATTACAGAACATACATGCGTAATGCAATGCTTTAATCATTATTAAGAAAATATTCATTATTAAAAACAAAAGTAACTAAGTAAATAAATAAATAATTAATTGCTGTCACTCATGATGTCAGCCATACAGATAAGTTTTGTCAGTGGGGATGTATCACACGTCGTAAACACGACACATAAATAGCACGTTGTAGCCATTTATAGACGTTTCGTAAACAAAATGCGGGGAAGCGACACACCGAATACTTTGTGATATAATACCCTGTGTAACGCACAAGCGAGAAGCCAGGGTTGCTAACTAGACTGCGTAATGACTAAAGGCTATACGCATGTTGTGGCACGTTTTGAGATGCTCAAAACGAGGAAGAAAGGGAAAGGAACACAAATAATATTTCACTATTCCAAATTAAAACCCAGCACGGCTACCTTCAGCAGGTAGAGCGAGTCAACTAGCATGAGATTATGAACCTCGTAGAAACCACTAACGGGGTCTCTGCGTTGTCCGCTAAATATGGGTCTTAGAGCGCCGTCTTGCATTATTAGAACCCTACCCGAGAGAACAGCCTTAAGCCTCATATAAAAATGCCATAAAGGAACACTGGCAAGAACAGGGCTTTGTAGATCAAGAAAAGAAGCCATCCACCGTAACTTCGATAAGCCGCATTCGATAGAGATCTAGATGTATTGCGTAGTATTTGAGCTTAACGTAATCTAAATGCGCCCATGCAGTATAAGACTGAGACATTTGAGGTTCTGCTAGTACAAATGTTAAAAAAAAGTTCCTTTTGAGGTGCAGCGTTAGCTGTGGAGCTGGGAATACGATAATGTTCGTATTGGTGGCAGTAACGACAAGATCAAATGTATTGAAGATTTTAAGGGCAGTTTCAACTTGCGACAGAAGATGAGGCAACCGAACAGAACTTGAAGGCATTGAGCCGAAGAAGAAGCGTCGTATCATCAGCGAAAGCCCCAGGCTTGCCTAAGTTCTCACTCTCAAGAAAATAAATAAGGTTCTCATGAACACCCGACCGACACTACCTCCGTCTTGCTTATCATCGTTGGTCGCTAATGTACTCTATGGTGTACGCTATTTTACAGGTTAAAAGGTACCAAAAGCAACTATTGAGAACTTTCGCAATAGAAGAATAAACTAATCAATATAATAATAATAATAATAATAATAATAATAATAATAATAACACGCAGAAAAATAAAAGTGGCGTAAATACACAGAGTTAGAGCCTAGATACAATTTCGTGCCGATTGCAATGGAAACAATGGACCCGGTCAGCAGAAGTACAAGAAAATTTTTAAAGGACTTAGGTGATCGAATACGAGCAAACACCGGGGATATACGCGAAGACGAATTTCTGAGGCAGCTGCTTTCACTGGCAGTTTGCAGAGGTAATGCCGCGTCGATATTAGGTGCGATGGGCTGAGAACAGATAGATGGTAACCATGAAATAACGAGGATACACATTCACACCTCACAATTGTATTGCCCTAACACATATTAATGAAAATAAACAACAAATAATAATAATAATCTCGTGGATACGCAGTGGGAGCGACTAGAATTTCTTGTCGAACAACCACGCAGCAGCCCAAAAACTCAGAAAAACAGTATACTGATCGTGAAAGAGCCGCTACAGCAGAGCGCAAATTAGCAGAAGGTGATGTAAGATCTGCCGCACGTAGCCTTGTTTCAACCGACTCCTTCGCGCCACTCAACAGCCACACAGAGCAGGAATTGAGAAACAAGCATCCTCGTCGTCCGGATTCGGTCAGAGAGCACTTAAACAATTTTCAAACACCAGTACCAGCGCAAGCATGCCAGGAAAACTTATTATTGACGGCGTCCGGTCTTTTTCCCTAGCATCAGGCCCAGGATTAGACGGTTTACGTCCTCCGCATCTGCTCGATAGCACAGTACCGTCATCTGAGAGGCTGGTGGAAAAACTCCGTTCTCTTGTTGGTTGAGCCTTGGGTGGTAATTTGTCACATTTCTGCATTCCCATCTTCTACGGGGCCAATCAGACAGCGCTAAAGAAAAAATACGGCTCTATTAGACCTATAGCATGCGGCCTCACAATCAAGAGGCTTGTCGCTAAAGTTGCCATTGCCATTACCAGAACAACAATTGTGACAGCAATTTCACCAAGTCAGATAGGCTTTGCAGTGAAAGACGGTGCAGAAACATCAGTTCACGCAGTACGAGCATTTGTTGAAGCAGAAGGGTCTCTCTCTCTCCCAGTACGGGTCCTAGTTAAACTGGATTTTTGTAACGCCTGCAATACTATACGACGCAATGTAGTATAGTATTGAAGGCGTTTGTGTATGTAAAAGCACCACTATTATCAGCTAGTGGAGTGCAACAAGGCGATTCGCTTGGACCTGCCTCGGGGTATCCAGTTTAGTAGCACACATGAAGAGCCCTCTTAACGTTTGGTACCTAGACCAGATCACACACAACCAGATCAAGACTTCCACTTTATCTGGTTGTGTGTGACATTATCAACGTGCTGAATTTAGCAGAAGAGGGAGGTCTCAGCCTTAATGTCTCTAAGTGTGAAGTCATTACATTGGGAGGTAATGCCCAAGAACAGGATGAATTTTTAGGGCGGTTTCGAATGTCTTGCCAGAATCTAGGCGCGTTGACTTGGACGAGCTGGAGCTTCTGGGAGCCCCAATAAGCTTAAAATCGATTTCAAAGACCCTTAAAGACAAGTGCACTAGACTAAAGCAAATTCGCTCTTGCTTCACGCGATGCATTCACAAGCAGCTCTGTGCATCTGGAGATACAACAATTGGACCAGGTCCCTGGCAAGAACGTCCCACACAGCAAACATTGGACTCCTACAGATGCAGCGCTGCAGCTAGAGAGCTGCTAGACAGCCTCCAATCTCCAGTGGAACAAGCTGTTTTTCTGGAAGTACGGGACACATTTAGTGGAGGCTTTCTAAAGTTTCTCCCTTCCCCGCAGCTGGGTACGATGCTGGACAACATCTCATTCCGCATGGTAACAGCTCTTCGAATAGATGCCCCGGTTTGCAACTTCTACAGTTGCCACGCATGTAGTACCACAGTAACTGAGGATGGGCTTCACCCTCTTAGCTGCATCAAAAACCATAGTAGAGTTTCTAGACACGCTGAAATCAATGCAATTATAAGAAGAGCCTTACGCAGGGCTGGTATACCAAGTACGCTCGAGCCCAGATTACGACTTCATGACGACAAAAGACCTGACGGTGTAACAATCCCGCTATGGGCTAACGGCAGATGCTTAGGATGGGATGCTACAGTGTCCTGTGCAGTGGCTCCCTCTTATGTACGCCACAGTTCACTAGAAGCGAGGTGGGTTGCCGAACGCGCAGATAATGGGAAAAACGCAAGTACCAAAAACTGGAAACGGGTCACATCGTAGTGCTAATATCTATGGAAACAATGGGTCCGGTAAGCAAGGGAACCAAGAGATTGATCAGTGGGCTGGGCCGACGGATTACAGATCTCACAGTGGATCGGCGCGAAGGCGAGTTTCGACGGCGACTGCTGTCGCTTGCAGTGTGCCGAGGAAACGCCGGCTGTATTGTCGGCTCCATGGAATAATATTTAGGAGCTAGGAGAAGACAACGAGTACACGTTTACACCTCACAATTGTAACATTTAAATAATAATAATAATATAGAACACGTGTATAGTAATTTATTTAACTAAAAAACATGTATTTTCAAGAAAACGACAATTCAATATCAAAAATAATTGTACGTAAATTAAATGGTAATGCAGAATTTTTTACTAGAGTAAAGTCAATCAAATTTTAAACAGATATATTTAACAAAAAAGGACGCCGACGAGAAAAAGGAAACTACGAGGAGGAAACAAACTTTCTAAGGCTTCCTTGAAGGCCGAAGGATTGGGAATGGCGGCAATGGTGGGAGGACTCTATTTCAAACAACAAACGAGTGATGAGAAGGTGAAAATGACGAGGTTCATTCTAAAGAAGGCGTGTTGGCGGAGATAGAATAGAAGCCCACGAAGTCGAAGATGGGCGAGTGCAGCAACAGCAGGTGCAAATTTATGTTGGAATACGTGAGCGTGGCTGTTCCACGTCATATGCTCATTGAAGACTAAGCCCAGGATATTTGGGGACAACTCTGGGAGTACCATCCATATATGTCGCCCCTTATGGGAGAGCGGGTCGTCCGGAAAAATACAACATGGGTTGTGTGGCGTTGATCTTCATCTGAAGGTTGCGAAAAGTATCACAGAAAACTGCAAATACCGTTCCAATCGTTCGCCATATCAAATCCAGCCGCAGATCTTTAGATAAGGGGACAAGCAGAGTGCAGTCATCAGCATAAGATACCGCATGTACACTAGAGAACATATATAGGCTCCGTAGAGCATTGTTGATATAAAGTGTAAACAGGAAAGGCCCCATTACAGATCCCTAAGGTATACCAAGGCGCATAGAGAACTGACCGAATGAGGCCGATTCTCCAGTGACGGTAATTACTCGATCCTGGAGATACGACCGAAACCAAGAACAACCACTATTATTAAAGCCTAGGGATCCAATAATTATGGTCACATTTTCAGATCGGCACAGTCGAAAGCCTTGCTAATATCGACAGCAATTACGAGACATCCGTTACTCTGAACGGAAGACTCAAGAATAGTCTGGTAGATAAATGCACTATTGGCCGATAGCTGCCAGCATCTTGGCGAGATCTCTTCCCTTTGTAAAGAGCAACTACACAGACCCTTGATGAAACTGCATGGAATGATATCAGTATTGATAGATAAATTAAATATATAAGCAATGACAAAAGCGAAGAAGGAAACACTATTTGTGATTACTTTTAAAGGTACTCTGTGACTGCGAAGTAGCTGCGCTCTTCAAGTCGGTTCTGCACTTCTTGATTACATGAATTAATCAATATAATCGCCAGCACAGGAACAAGTTTTTTCACGGCATCCGGGAAGACCACGACGGAGCAACGGACATGGCAGCGGAGCAAGGGAACTACAACAGAGGAGGCTGGCAGGAAATCAACCGACAAAAATACCATAAGGAATACAACAGGACCAACAACTGGAACCGGGAATGCACCGAAGGAGGACAGGGGACTTACCGATATAACAACAACAGGGCGACAGAGGGAGACGGGGAAGCACAGTTACAACAAAGGCATGCGGTTGAATACCGAAGACCGTACGAGAGCAATGGTTGGGGAGGGAGATGGGGGAATAGAGACTGCTGGGGCCACGGGATGTGGGGTTGGAGGGCCCAAACCCGACCCACAGCAATATAAAAAGACGCGTCGAGGGGGAAGAGGAACAAAGTTGAACGGCCGACAAAATCTAAAAATTGGATATTTAAACATACGAGGAGGACGAAAACAAGAAAAATGGGAGATGCTATACAGAACAATGACCGAGATTAGTCTGGATGTGTTAGCTGTGACTGAGACACACTTGCTTCAAGTAGAAACTCCACCGTTACATAAGGATGTAAGGTGGATAGGTGTAAACAGAAAAGTGTCACAAAACAGATTCGGAGGAGTTGGAGTACTGATAGGAAAAAGTCATCATGTAGAGGTTGTTGAGGCAAGTGAAGGAAGCGACTTAATAGCAGTTGAAATAGGGAAACGGCCAGGCTGTTTAAGAATTGTAGTTGGATACAGACCCCCCAGCAATACAGAAAACAAAAACAAGATATTCTATGAAACAATTAAGAAGCTTGTTAAAGAAAACATAAAGACCATAATTATAGGGGATTTCAATGCGCATCTGTTCTACTTTGATAAAAATACCGATGAGGCCGGTAGGGATTTAGAAAAATTGTGTAACCAAGCAAGTTTAAAGAATATGAACCTAAGTGTGAAATGCGAGGGAACGTTCACCTATACAGAGGCAAAAAAGAAGTCGACCGTCGACTATGTACTGGCCAACCAAAGAGCAGAAAACTGGATTGTAAACATGTGTATTGACGAAGATAAACAACACAATGTGGGGAGCGACCACAACTTGATAACTTTTAGCGGCCAGAATAGGCATTCGAAATTAAAGAGAAAACAGAACAAAACTACACAAATAATAGACAAGAGAAAGTTTGCAAAAGGGCTAGAACAGTGGAAGGAAACTGGGGTAGGACTACCGTATGAAGAAGGTATTAGAATGGCAAAGCAAATCCTAGATAACTCAATTGTCAGTTTGGCACCAAGCCACACGATCAACTCTTGGTGGAACGAAGGTTTAAATAGAGGTTTGCAACAAAGAAGACACCTGTCCAGACAACATCGAAAAGCGGTACGCCAAAACGACATGGAGCAAGCAGATACGCTGTGGAGGGAATACATGGAAGTAAAAATGAAACTAAGCGAGGATATAGCCAACGCCATAAGATTAGACAAACTTAAAGATTTAAAAAACATAACAAACAATAGCGCAGGGAAGAGGATGACACTTTTCTGGGAATACATAAAACAGCAGGATGCAATAGCTGGAGATAACGAAAGAGGAGAGCAAAAAGAATACACACAACAAGAGATAAATGAGGCACTAAATACTATGTTTGACGCTGAAATATTTGAACTACAAAATCAACAAACACATGTAAGAAGAGAGGATATTGGCTGGAGGACAAGTAAAGAAGAGATCGAACAGGTTATTAGATCAAAAGACGACAAAACTGCGTGTGGAGAGGATGGGGTATCGCTAAAATTGATTAAGAATATTGGAACGCCAATGTACGAATACCTGGCGGGTGAATTCAACAAGATTCTTGCTGGAGAGGAAATACCTCAAGAATGGTTAACAGGAAGAGTCGCCTTCATACCAAAGCCAGGGGCGGAAAACACGAAATTGTACAATCGCAGACCAATAACGGTAACAAGCGTTGTGTACCGGATATTTGCTGCCATTCTTAGAGACAGGCTACAGGACGAGCTGGAAGAGATGAAACTAATAGGACCATGGCAGAGTGGTTTTAGAACAGGCAGGAGAATAGAGGATAGTCTTTTCGTACTAACGGAAAGTATCTATTGGGCCAGATCTAGAAAACAGAACTTAATTGCAACATTCCTAGATATCCGACGGGCCTACGATACGGTCGATAGAAACATTCTTTAGAACAAGATGACAGAAGGTGGATTAGGACAGGAATGGGTCAGTATGTTTAAAGCAATATATGACAGGAGCTACATCTTTGCAAGAATCGGGTCGAACTCGTCTGATTTCTACAGATTAAGGAAAGGACTTCGACAAGGATGTCCTTGCTCTGTGTCACTGTTTTTACTGTACATTGAGGAGGTGGCACGACACGTGTATGAATCGAATTTTGGTTTTAAAATGGTATACGCTAGAGGTGATGATATGGTATCCCTTCGACCGTGTGTTCTGTTGTTTGCAGACGACATGGTGATTTTAGCGGAAGGTGTTGACCAAATGCAAAAAATGCTAACAATATGCGGAGAAACGGCAAAAAATATTGGACAGGAGTTCAACGAAAATAAATGTGCAAATGTTATATTTTCCGGGGATATCAGAGAGATGCCGCTACAGATTCAGGGAAAAGAAATAGAATATAAAAACGCATACAAATACTTGGTAGTTATAATAGAAAACAGTCCAGATATTTTTCACGCTGAGCATGCAATAAGAAGAGAACGAGCTGAAAAGGGACAAAAGATTGTAAGAAAGAAGGCTTTGTGGAGTTGCAATAGATTCATGGTGACTAAAGAGCTTTGGAAAAGCTTGTTTGTGCCAACGGTGACGTACGCTAACGCTATTGTGAGTTTAGACGCAAGCATGGTAAATAGATTAGACACAATACAACGTGCAGTTGGCCGACATGCAATGCAATGTAGGTATACATGTGCAGCACAATTTATCGAAGGGGAATTCGGAGTCTCCAGCTTCTGGGCAAGGGAAGCACAAGCTAAGATATCGTATGTAAGCCGTCTAAAAAACATAGCCGTAAGTGAGGAAGAACAAAACTGGGCGGCCGAACTGCTCACAGCAAAACTGAGCGAAAAAAATACAAGCAAATGGGATAGGCGTCTAAGGTTCCTTGAACGCAAATTTAAGTGCAATACGATGGATTTTGAAGAACACGAGGTGATAACAAATAAACAGATAACCAAAGATGTGAAGAAGAAAATTGACAAAACAGCCGAAGAAAGGTGGAGAGAGGATATGGAGAGAAAGACATCCTTGCAATTGTACAGGCAACAAAAAAAGGAAGACGGCCGAAAATATATCATTTATTCGAACTCGCAAGCGTCCGGGCTGTTCGCTGACTGTAGGGCCGGTATGCTCAACACCCGACTGCTGGCGGCCAGATACTCGGAAATTGAGAGCGTTCGGTGTAGAGTGTGTGATATAGAAGAAGAATCCATCGAACATATCGTGCTGAAGTGCGACGAGCTAGGAGGAGTGAGAACAGTGTCCCTAGCTGAGGCATTAGGTTTCGGTGATAAACCATTATGGCAAGAGATAAGTGAAACCAAACGCAGGCTAGGGAAATGGCACAGATTGTAGGAAACTATGGGAAGACGCCCCGCTAAAGCAAACTATTGTATAATTAGGTAGTAATATAACCATCGTGATAATCCAATTAATAATATGAATGCACGACAGACGAGGATATTTGTTAAAATACATATAATTATACCATAGCAATAATATACAACTATATACGAAGCCGGCAGCACGCTGTATGACATACTACACAGCGAGCGCATCTGATTCAAAAGATATTCCACAAGGAATGGTAAATAAAACTCATATATATATATGAATTATAGTAGTTGGCAAAATATGTCGAAGTTGGAGAAGTGGAAGAGACATCTGAAAGAAGAGGTAGATAGTCGTGCAAGATGCCACGAATGTTCTGCCACGTTCTGCCAAAGTTACATTTAAGTTTGGACTAAATGGTACTTCACCTTCATGTCGTTTACTAGAACTCAAGTCTCACGCCAGTAGGAACTTCGGCTCAGGCGGTTAACGCAGCGGGGCGTTGCCTTACGTGAAATCGAGTCTTATTCGGGTATATTTTGTCCTGTCTTATTGATTTTGTTGGACCTGGTTAAGCATTGCTCTGCTGCTACACTCCTTAGCCGAAGAAAAGCCCTCATAAATGCAGTACAATGTGGCGTGTGACACATAAGGGTAGAAACTAAGAGGCTTCAACCGGGTGCGTAAGAAACTTTGAAGTCTCACGGCGACTGGTCGCGTATCATAGCTACCAGAGTCAAACATCTAACGTTTAACCTACTAGAAACTAGATGGTTTCTTGTGAAAGCTGAACCTTGTGCATACTGAAAAACACTGCATCCGTTCAAACATGAATCCCGGGTTCGTGCATATCCACTCGTATAATGGACAAGCGCGGTCCGTATATCAAACGGATCGTCAGCGAAATGATAGGGTCCAATCAAAGCCATTTTTTTTTTCAAGTTTAAACGTGGTTTATTTACGAAACTGCATTTTACAAAGCTTAAGTTCTCGGCAAAAAAGTTGAAAAAATTAAGAAAAAACATGATTCAAACAACGAATATATATACTTATATATATATATATATATATATATATATATATATATATATATATATATATATATATATATATATATATATATATATATATATATATATATATATCTGACATTTGCAAACGCTGTTCTAGTACACGGGCTTGTGAAGCACATTAGAAGGTACTCCTCTTGGGTTGCCACCTCGTGATTTCAACGAACATATTAGAAGGACAAATAGTGGCGGGGAGCGTAAAACCAAATATTCTGCTATTACTATGTACTGTTTGGGTTTTCCGTGAGTGCCGCCCTGACAAAAACGACATTTTTTTAGACTCTACTCGCCGATAATCTTCATTTTAAGCATTGGTGTGCAGTTTTATTTTCTCAAAAATTGACTTATATGATATTGCTTGTAATTTTATCCAGCCAATTTCCACCATGTCACTTTTCACATAGAAAAAGCTAACATAGTATTGTTCCATTAACAAAACGGATTGGAAAAAAAGAGCGGCAACTAATGACAAGAAATCAATTGAAAATCAATTAAAAATCAATTTGGATAGTCTTCGATGTGCTGACACTGATATCAAAATTACCTCGGATAAATGATATTGTTTTATTAACGCCCGGGCTGGGTAAATGTTTATATTACGCCAAACAGTCTCGAGTCAACCAACAATTTTGCTAGCCCGAGAATAAAAGCAAACCGGGACAGGCGTGTGGGATTTGCGACAAGACAGATATAACTCAGTAGACAAAAATGCACAGTAACTAATGCATCCAGTGAGCAAAATAAAAGTAGGCTAAAGGCAGCACATGCGCACAGAAGCAGGCAGCACTTACGAAAAAAAAAAAAACTAGCTAAACGCAAATATACAGTATATAATTGCGTCAATAGACCATGAGCAGTCGCACTATTTCGTTTGCCCACGTTTCACGGCGGCGAAAGCAGAGAAGGCCGCATGCGTTCCACCGGCTTCATTTACATACCACGTACCGAATGTTGTGAGGCGGAATTAGTTCATCATCTTCTTTGCTCTCTCCAAAAGCCTGTTTGAGCTCCGTTGAGCTACCGGCCACTAAAGCGTGCATGTTGTGTCATATGACGAATATTATCTAAAACAATCCAAATCATACCGTCGCGGAATCGTTTCCCATAATGATAGGTAAACTGCGCATTCAGATTTGAAAACAAAACTAACTACCCGATAGGTTTTCCTTATGCGTGGAGAGAGATACAAAGTGGCGCAGTTTTGCCCTATTACAGGCCAATGGTCTTTGTCTGCATAAACGAATCTGCTCTACCCAAACGCCGCAAAGCCACACGAGACCTCTCCCAGGAATTATCAGTCATCGGTGGCGAAGCTGGCTTGAACTTTCTATTAAGCCCGGTCCGCATGCAGATGAGAAAACATTTTCTCTGCTCGATGAGAAACAACCTCATTAATCTTCAAACAAACTCATAGTCCAACCGTTATTTGTAACAAACAAATAGATGTTCCTACTAGATTTCTGCTAGAACATCGAACCAACTACTGGCTGGAAAATTTGGCAAGGGATGCCGATACTGTTTGAGGCATTATATATATATATATATATATATATCGCGGAATGTTACCAAAGTGTACATGTTCGCTATAATGGAGTGTTTCCTGGATGTACCACTTTTAACGCTCTGAAACGTATTGCGTCATGCTGATGTAATCAGCAAGGACAGAATTTGTTTGCGTTTATCTCTATACGATATGCGCAAACACAACCTGAAAAGAACACTGTCCACCTCTCGTGCCGAATAAACAAGAGCAAACAGGGTCAAATTCTTGGCGAATATTGCGTTATGTTCCATCATGATGTACGTAATAGCATTATAATTAATGTAATTATATACCATCTTGAACAGCAATGTTATCGCTAAATAAACAATATGCATGTTATAATTATTGGCATGTGGCTAGAATAGATGTTTGTCTCTTTTTCTCTTTTACCTTTTCTGATGTATGATCAACAAAAGCGGGTCGAGGTTGTCGTGGCTCGGAAAAGCAAAATTTAGCTCTGCAATGGATGGACATCCCTAGACGGTCGCCCTCAAGAGACCCTTAGCTCCCTTCAAGACCCAAACCTAGCCATCTAGTAATAACTCTACTTGTAAATAGGCAAATACATAACTAAGCGAAGGCAGATGTTTAGAACTACTGGCTCTGCTCCGAAGGATCAGTTGCCTACGGTGTCTTTGAAGTAATTCGTGCAGTCCATGGGTTTATTTTCTTAAAAGACAACAACATTACCTCGATCATGCACAAGGCTCAACAATTTTGCCTAGTTCCTACGAATGAGCGTAAGAAATCTTCTTCATGGCGTCACTAAGGGTCACACCGACACTACTATTGTACATATGTGCAATTTTTAACTTCTACTTTCGACGCTATTTTGCATAAATACAGTACGTGACGAGATATGACATAGTGCTCCCTGGGTAGAGATAAACAGAATGATGGTCTAAAGACCGCTTCATTTTAGCGATTTTAATAACAACATCTGCGTAAAATAATGTCATCGTTCACATACGAAACTTTTAAAGAAATCTTACCACCGCTGTGGACCAAGACAACGATGGCATCACGTGACGGCAACAACACCGCCGGAAGACTCAGCTGCCAGAGCTGCGGGCGAGTACGCAAATCTGGCGCGGGCCTCGCGAGCCACATTTGATTGACTCACAATCAACGAGAAGCTCGTGCCACCTCCCCAACTCCTAACCGATCACAGACTAATGATTTGATTTTAAATTCCACACAAAATAACACTGCTGCTTCTAATAATAGTTTTAACCTCCTAGTACATTACGCGTCTCCCAACCAAATTACAGATGCCCATCTGGTACTTGTTTAAAGGCGTTTAATTCTAAATCAGGTCTTAATTTACACCGTCGTCATGCCCCTCCCTCTAAGAAGGCCAGATGGAACGCACAAGACCGTGAACTTTTAGCAACATTAGAAGCAGATTTTATATTAGATAATAGTAAAAGATTACCTAGAGAAATTGACCACATTTTAGTTACTGAATTTAGCTCACGCACACCTAGGGCGATTAGAAGCCAACGTAATTCTCAGGCGCATAAGGATCAGGTGAGGACCTCCGTAAAAAGAGATCTCACCTGGATTCCAACCCTGACGAATCTGAGCTACCTGGGCCTAGTCGGCCTCGATACTCTGAATTGGATGGCCCCTATAATCCCAACCAAAAAGATATTATTATATCCAAAATACAAGCCCTCACAAACACATTTCCCAAACGCAACATAATTTCAACAGAACTTACTTATCTGTATCATAAATATAAGTTGCTCAGGTGAGGACCACACTATCGCCTTAAACGACTTTCTGAACAAACATTTTACACACACTGTCCGACGTCGTGCCTTTAGAGAAACACCTTCCACTGAAGCGCGAGTATCTAAAGGGCAACAGCGACGTCAATACTACGCAACCACTCAAACACCTTTAGCCAAAACCGATCCAAATGCGCTCATGAGGTGCTGGACGGCAAACACACACAACATGCAGGCCACCGAAGTTGTAGAACACTGGGCCAACACGATGACACAACCACCCCCTGAACCACTCCCTTGCCCCGTATCCACTCCCAACTCTGATCTCTTCGAGGTTTCTCTCCCTATCTCCCCAAAGGGAAAAAAAGAAACCCACGCAGCTCTCCGCGGACCTTCTAAAGCACTAGGTTTGGACGGGATTTGTCTTTCGTCTTTCCGTAAACTCCCGTTAGAAATATTCTGTTGTCTTCTTAACATACTACTAATTAGTGATATTGCCACAGCCCATGAAACTGCTTGCTTAGCGTCCATCCCTAAAATGAACAATGCTACATCCCCAAGCAATCTGCGACCCCTATCTATTAGCTTATACTTACAACGAACGCTTAACAAAATTCTCTCTAGACGCCTCCAGAACTCTATTAAGCTTCTCCCAATCCAGCGAGCGTTTCTCCCCTATAATGGTACCTTCGAGAATCTTGCGGTTCTGCATGGCATCCTTAACGATGCCAAGTCTGCAGGACGTGAGCTCAGACTCGCCTCAATCGACCTCCGTAAGGCGTTCGACATGGTGAGTCATGACTCCGTCCTGTGGTCACTCTGGACTCGCGGATACCCGGAGGTATTCGTTAATTATATCGAACGCTTGTACCTCTCATCTAAAACTCTCATAGAATTTGGACAAGAATGTCGCACATTTCGGCCAACTAGGGGTGTTAGGCAGGGAGATCCTCTGTCCTCTCTTTTATTTAATCTAGTTCTCGACAACATTCTTTCAAAATTAGACAATACTAGTACCGGGTACCAACTTACTGATGACTTCCGTCTTATGGGCTTAGCCTTTGCCGATGATCTCATCCTCCTAGCCTCCACGAAATCTACTCTTCAACGGCTCCTTAATATTGCGGACCCCCTTTTGAAATCCAGAGGCCTTGAAATTAATACTAATAAAAGCTTTACTATCTCCCACCTATTTAATAGAAAGGAAGGTAGGGTTTTATTAATACCGTACCAGAATTTAACGTTGGCGATCGATGGAGATAGCTGGGAGTCGACTTTGACAGCAATGGCAGAGTTGACTCCACCAAGGGTATACTCCTTAATTTACTCAACAGACTCACGATAGCTCCCCTTAAACCCCACCGAAAACTCATATTTTTAAAAGACTGTTTCATTCCCCGCCTCCTATATAAACTGGTCTCCGGTCCCAGACCATCTCACGCACTCCTTAGCAACCTAGATAAAGCAGGTTCAGAAAGATTGTTAAGTCGAAATGGCTTAAGCTCGAAAACTCGGTGCCGAACGCCTACCTATACACGTACACAGCACACGGCGGTCTGACCATCCCCTGCCTCCAAACATTTATCCCCAGACTCCGCCTCTGCCGTCTGACAGCACTACAATACTCCACGCACCCTGTGGTCCAATGGATGCTAACCACCGAGCACTTTAAAACGACCTTGCGAAAACAAGACTTCTTTGCGAGCGTTTGGGAACCTCCATTGAGAGCGCTACACAAGATACCGATTACTGGTCTCAACAACTACACAACACGTTCGATGGGGCACATTTTAACAAAGGACACGAAACGCCCTTTGTACATTACTGGATTAAGGGTATGCCCTACCTATCTGGTAAGGAGTATTTAAACCTACTAAAGCTCAGGATCAACGCACTACCAACGCGTGCCAGATTGGCCAGGGGACGTCCGGGCCACAACAAACGTTGTAGGCACGGGTGTCATGCGTCTGAGACGTTGGCTCATGTCGCTCAGATGGGCGATACAACACTCAAACAAACTATAAAAAGATCTGTGATCGCGTGGCACGTCTTCTTCGCGAGAGGGGTCATGAGGTGGTTCGTGAGCGAGTATTCCGTCTAAAGCCCAACCTCGTAATCACAACACCTACCAATCTCTGGGTTTTAGATGCCAAGGTTTGCGGCCCGAACAGGGACCTCGCAAAAGCACGGCAGGACAAGATCGCCAAATATGACGTCGAGTTCCTAAGAGCGGCGCTCCCCGACCCGCAAAAACCTCACAGATTCGGATCCATCACTATCTCTGTGAGTGGTATATGGGACTCCGAATCTGCGAGTACGCTCTTGAGGCTCGGCGTCACGAAGAGGAATCTTATAGATCTTACCGTCTTAACGTTGCAAGGAACCTGAAGGATATACCACTCGCACCGGATCTATAAAAGCGGGGGCTACCATCAAGCAAGGCCGCGGACAGCTGATTCTTAACCTCACGTGACACCTTTTGACAACCATTTTTATTAAGGCGAGAACTCCCGAGTGTGCAAACGTATTGTAAATGATTAATAAATCATCACATCATAAATATATATATATATATATATATATATATATATATAAACAGTAGCTCAGAAGGGCGCCTATGCAAGGCTGCATGCGGCCAAAATGTGAACGTTACATGGGAGATGAGAAAATATTATACAAAGTTTTTGTACGAATAAGAACGCTCATGCACAGCCTGTATTATTCTTGACCACTCAGTAATCGTAGTAAATCGATAGTATTTGCATAACCTAACCTGTTTGAACATTGGACCAAATACTCCTACATTCTCACACACTATTTCGTGGTTCCTCAGCTAACGTTCGCAATACAACCTTCAAGGCTTTACAGTGCAAAGTTGTATTACAAAACATTTTCCGAGAGACCCAGAGGCCAAGGTTTTATCCCAACAAGATAAGTCCTTCTTAGCTTGTTTAATTTGTGACCACACAGTCACGAATTTCAGACCACACGTCGTACGCTCTATGCGCGGGCATTGGAACTCCGCAGTTATTTGATTAGTAACCAGGAAGTACCCGACCATAATCAAGCGGTCGTGTTTCTGTGACAAACTGCACGTGTAATGGCCGTCTAATTGCCTGTGTGCGTCCAGTGCGTTTTCAGTCCAGTGCGTCTCTGTGACAGATAGGCCTTGCAAGTCGAGTCAGTTTGGCGATGCCGCTTCTCACACGCACACGTGAGGCATTTTGTTCGCTGGCAGCTCGGCCGGGAAAGAAAATGGCGCCCAATATGGGTAAGTTATCGAAGCGGCAACTCTCTGCCAGCACTCAGCGTTTGATTGGTTTGACCGACTCGATCGAGGTGGCGCTTGTCCAATGTCCAACGGCAGGTCACTGCATAGCAGCCATCTCCTCGACTGGGTTGACCGATCTACTAATGAAGGAAATAATAGATGGCTGTATAATCGCTTGCTGCACATACACGCGCGCTCACACTGACAAACATATGCCCATATACAAACGAAGTGGGTAAGCCTCGTTGAGGTGGGTGAAGGCCAACGTGTCGTTGTCGTCGTCGTTATCGTCGTCGTCGTCATTTGTTCGTCGAGGAAAGAAAAGAGCATTGAGATTGAGACCCCCACCATCATTGCGGTGAGAATCATTGCGGCCAATTATCCTTCTTTCTGTTTCTGGCATTGCGACTCGTTTTGCAACCGCATCACCGCCGCCGCCACTGATCTCTTCGTCTTCTTGGTCGTCGTCGTCGTCGTCTTTAACATCAATATTAACATCATTAGCAGCAGCAGCAGCAGAATTAGCCGAGTCGTCATCAGCATCATTATCGTTATCTTCAATTTCCTTTTCTCCTTTTGGGTTCGTCGTTTCGTTTCTGCGTCTCGCTTTCCTCTGTGTCATGTCAGTCAATGACTGAACCGTGAGAGGTGGCTTCATGAAACTGTTGGTTGGCTGGGGTAGGAACCACGAGGGCATCACGTGCTACGCAGAAGCGTAACTGCAGCGAGGGCAACGGCTGCAGCAGCGGCAGCAGCAGCAGCAGCAATAGCGGCGTCAACCGTACTAATGACAACAGTAAATACATCAAAATGCCTGACAGAAATCGTCAGGCATGTGAGAAAGGCAGGCCAATGATTGCATACTCGTACACGTGGTCGGGCACGCGCGCACTCGGTCGTATACTGGCATACATGTAATTGTGTATGAATAAATGCATGTTTGTGTGTATGAATAAATGCATGTTTGTGTGTATGAATAAATGCATGTTTGTGTGTATGAATAAATGCATGTTTGTGTGTATGAATACATGCATAAATGAGTGTGGATGGATGTATGTCTGTCTGTATGTATGTATGAGTGAAGGTATAGCTGCAGAGTGCAAATACCGCCCGCGGCATCCTAATCGATGTGCGGCCGTGTGACCGTTTATCTGTCCAGTCAGAACGCCAACCAACCAGTCACCATTTGGTGCAGAACTATATAAAGGGTTGCCTCCACCGAAGAGACTTCAGTCATTGCATCGTTGCTCTAAACTATCATCTCTTACTGCTACTACTACTACTATTTCTACTATTACTACTACTACCGTTTCTACTATTGCTAACTACTGCTAACTACTGTTTCTACTACTAGCAATTCTTCTACGACGAAGACGACGACAGTGGCAACTACTACTACTGCTACAACAAAGCACACAGAGTACAGGAACTTCTCCGTTACTCGCTACAATCGCTTCTACTGAAGAGGACCCAGACTAGCGTGGCCAGGATGATTCTCTGCGGCGCTGTCGTTTTAAGTGAGTGGTTTTGGCGTCATTTGAACTATCTCCAATCTTGACTTATTCCTCTTTCTTTTTCTGAGTTTCTCGCAGTTCTTCTGTTGCATTGTCGTGAAATCTATAAATCTCTTTCTCTGCAACTGTTTGTAGTGCTTCTGCTGATCCGCTTCCTCTTTGTTTGTTTTCTTTTTAGATATACACAACACTATTGTTATTATTTGTGCATGACTCTTCATTTTTCTCTCTCTCTTCTGCCTTTGTCAATACTGTCACAATCATTATAGCGAACTATCTATTTAAGTGTATATATAGACACACACATACATACAATGTTCTTTATTCAATCATCATATCTACCATCTTGTCACCAAGGAACTTTTTAGATATTTAATTTTACTTTCTCTATTCTTTTCGCCCACCTTGTTTACGTTTATTGAGCTCAAAGGGGCAGCTATCCTGCTTGCTTTCACCAGGTACAGAAGTTTATCTGCATAGGTTCCAATGCCGGATACTCTATGAATCCGCTCATCATAACATTCTACGAAAAACAAGTGTGAAAAACAAAAATGACAGTGAAAAAACACAAATGTCTGTTTAATTAGATGATGAATATTAACGCACAACGCTTTAACTGTCATGCGGCTGCTGTGCTTGTTGCTGATGATTGTGTTGTTAATCTCTTTTTGTTGTTGCTGCTTTTGTTGTTCCTCTTGTTGTGATCGTTGTCATTCTTCATACCCCCTCTCTTTCATTCTCTCTCTCTCCCTCTCTCTACCTTACGATGATGTTTGATCAGGCGTACTTATGCACGCGGCCCGTTCAGCGCCGATTCAGTGCAATGTGACGAAGTTCGACGAGGCAGCCGGACACATCATCTTCTTCGCGAGCGGGACGACTCTGCCAACCACCTCCGACGGTTTCGACAAGATGTGCAACGATCACGCTCTCGGCGCGCTCGACGTGGCCAACCAATACGTCGACAACTGCATCAACGGACTCGGTTAGAGTGCAACACTGCAACAGCTGCAGCAGTAGCGGCAGCTCGCAAGCAACAGCGACATAGTCGCTGTGGGACGGCGGGCGTAGCATGGTGTATGCTACCCCCGCGGTATGCGGCGGGGGTGGAAATGGGGTAGCAAGACAGGGGAATTTCTCCGTCTCGTCGACATCCTTGTCGTCGGTGTTGTTGCTCGGCTGTATTTGCATGTTGTGTGCCATTGTGGTGTTGTGGTGGGGGTGGTGGTGGTGTTAATAGTCGTAGTAGTTGTAGTAGTGGTTCGTGAGTGTCGAGCCCGGTGGCGTAGTGCACTCGTAACCGGAGGAGACACATAGATGCGCGGGTTCGAGCCCCACCGTTGCACATTTGTATTTATGGGGGTCTGCCTAAGCAATTCAAAAGTGTTTGCATTTTCTCGCATATTGGTGTGTGAGTTAAAGTTCAGCCCACTGGCAAATTGCGTTATCTTTGATGATCGCATTGATCTATAGAAGCTGGTGAAACAGCCTTTATCTGTGTATATTTAAAGCAAATTTTGACCATAGTATGCTGTCTAACCGCAATTGCACCACACTCTTGATAGTAAGTGTTTCGAAAGTTTAAGATAGCACCTGCCGTAGAGTTGGTTATGTAATCAGTCATACCATACTGTAACTACTAGTTTGATGGTGAATATATATTCACCATCAAACTAGTGGTTACAGTATATATATATATATATATATATATATATATATATATATATATATATATATATATATATGTATATATATATATATAAATACTTACTTTGGCTGGTAGATATGTGCAAGTATGTGCACGTGTCTGCACTCGGCCTGACTTGATACCAGCATATAGACGCTAATCCTTGATATGTTTGTGGTCATTACAGCAAAGGGTATGTTAAAGCTGTTGATGGAAGGAGCCAGCAAGGAGATCAGGACAAAGTGCACCAAAGGCGACAAAGGTCGCGAGGAGTACTTGCGATTGGCAGACTGCCTCATTCCGAAGGCAGGTGAAAACCTTTATCGTTGCAACAGGCGTCTGAGCGGCATCTTTGAAGCCACCCTTGTTAAACCGAAGCGAGACCGCGTTCCTCTTAGCTGCTGGTACGTGTTCTTCAATCACTTTCACACGTTTACGAGTACATCACATGCATGCAGGTTTTGATGACGTGCCTAAATATGTAAATATATATGTAGGATCATCACGGATCATCTTCCAGAGTGTATAACAAATGCTCAGACGTGCTCACAGCAGGTCGGCAGCTGGGCAAACCATCCAGTAGAGCATAGCCCAAAGTAGTCTAAACGTTTATCAAAGCTAGAGCTTCTCGGCAGCAAATCTGAGCCCAAATATACCCACCGCCAGACTCGCGGTGATAGACCGCAAAATATATAGCAACCTATAGTGCCAAAATATAAATATAAATTATAAATTTAAATATAAATATAAATATAAATATTAATAAATAAATATAATATAAATATAAATTATAATATAAATATACATATACATATAAAGATCATATAATATATATAATATAAAATATAAATATAATATAAAGATAATATTATAAAGATATAAATAGTAATATAATATCATAAATAGAAATATAAATGAGAGGATATTAGGAAATATAAATTATAAGAGCCATCTCCCTCTCTCAATCTAACCTAACTCCCTCTCCCTCTCATCTCCTCGCCCTCTCCTCTCCCTCTCACTCTCCTCTACTCTCCCTTCTTCTAAATATAAATATAAATATAAATATAAATCGTATGATACATGCGTTGCATTACACTCGACTACAAAACGACGACAACATTGTTTCTCTCTCAAGGCACGAGTACGACAAGTGACGACCACCTCCTATTTCCAATCGAATTCATTATAGTTGTAGCATTGACAAACGAAAACATGGATTAGGAGGCACAGCTGCGCCGACGACGATGTGTGGAGCTATGCCACTACATATGCGCATACAATATGCATTTCAGTACGAAAACTGACTGGCTCGGCGTCAACTTTTTTTCTCGTCGTCTCCACTTGTGCCGGTGTGCCTCAATATGTGCCTCTCTTTTTTTTTCAGCTACATGGGCGAGTACTACCAGTGCATACGAAAGGCAACGACCGTATGCGGACCCGATGCTCAACGATTCGCCAAAGAGGTGGTCGACAGTTACGCGGGTGACATCATGGAGTCGGTGTGTGCATCGCTGCACCCCGAGAGCAGTCGCTGCAAGGCGCTGCCGAAGCTCAAGGCAGTTCAGCCGCCCAGGTTCCGCACGTTGGCGCCCTCGCTTGCCGAGGTGCTCGCCTCCCTCTCCAAGTAGCACGCCCGTGCCATCATTGATGCCATTGTCTACGACGACATTGCCTCTTGAACCCGACCGATTACCGGCCCGACAGGCTTACCGATCCAACCGATGAAGTAGTAGTAGTGAATGACTGAGTCGGAATCCTGAAACCGTTGCAAACCCCAATGCAGTGCAACCTGTCAACTGACCACGAACATAACGCCTCCACCCCACGCAGACGCACGGACACTCGAATCCGACCGATCTTGGCCTCTCAACGACAACGACTGAAACAGAATGGCGGGGCGTGGCGCGCTCTGGAATCTCTGCACGTCTCAAAGTTAGCCAGTCTATCTACCAGCCTGTGGTAGAACGGGTGGTTCGTTTGCTGGACATTGGCCGACTAAAACTCCAGATGAGCTTGCGTACGCATTCAGCGTTGTCGACGCCGCCGTGTGTCACAACTGATCATGAATCATTGTGGCGACAAGTTGTGCTGAGCGATAGGGTAGGGATTCTGTATACATTTCTTCGCATGTCAACTAGAGTAAATGTATATATGTGTACGTGTAACTCTGTATATGAGAAAGACTGTGTGATTAAATCGTAACACCGTTGCGGTCCAAAATAAACAGATAT
Source organism: Dermanyssus gallinae (assembly GCA_003439945.1). Taxonomy (NCBI): domain Eukaryota; kingdom Metazoa; phylum Arthropoda; class Arachnida; order Mesostigmata; family Dermanyssidae; genus Dermanyssus; species Dermanyssus gallinae. The sequence continues at coordinate 40,308 of QVRM01003865.1, read as the reverse complement.
GGCGTTATCGTTGGCCAAACGATTGCCGAACGCTGTAAACATGCGAGGCCACATTCTACATCACCAATAGGTAGCACGCGGAACGATGGATGGATCATATACCATCATAACGTAGCAAAACGAATTCAAAGATATTAGGGGGTTGAATATTTAAATCTGAGGATACTGAAATGAACATCGCCTCCGTATATATTTACGATTTGTTTTTAATTTAAATGAATAAATACGTAAGTTTATGCTTATAGGCGAGATTATTGTCTCTCATTTTATTAAGGTACTATATAGGAGCATAGATTGGAGACTGTCGCTATATCTTTGAGATCTCCAAACACAGTAATAGTTGCACGGAGTCAGATATGGAAAATAGTTCTGTTTCGATCAATACACTTTTAATAAGCGGTGCACGCGTTGTCTCTAAAAGAGTCGTAAAAAACAGTATGTAAACCGTCATAGACTCAGTTTATAGACTCACCGAGATAGGTTTGCATAAGAAATCTACGTTGGAGCTTGCTATTTAAAACAGAAATAGTTTGGCGTCAAATTATTTGTTTAAAAGTAAAGAACTCGTAAAATCGTGTTCTTCTGTTCTATACAGATTTTTTCTTAAGCTAAAGAGTCCAATACGTCATCTTTGGATATATATATGTATATAGATCATAGGAATCATAGCCAGTACACAATCTCGCCAAGTCGCCCGTATATCCACCCCGCGGCACTTCATTCATTGAGCAAGTAATCGCTGGCTGTAGCGACTCCAACTGCTTGATATGGTAATTTCCAATCATATGAAATCGGCGTTTTTCTATTTTTAAAGTGCAAAGTGGCAATTGCAGCTTAATTTCACGTTAGTTATGCATCGGTGTTAGCCCGGGGGATGCCTGCCATTTCGGGACTGTGTTAGTTGCGCAAAATGACGAATGTTGATGATTCTCTGTGCCCTTTAAAGACATGTTGTGCTGGGTCTATGCTCGCATACCAAAGTCGAAGAGAATATCGGCAATATCCACACTACTCGGGTACCAGGTTAATCGAGACAGCAGTTTAGGTCATCTACCAATACCACTGGTGCATTTAACTTAACTCCATATGCCTGGCACTCTATGAATAGCTTTCTGTAAGCTAGGATGCAAGGCGACTATGTTGATTTATCTGCTTTGAGAACCACAAAGTTGCCTACACTTAATTTAGTGAAAATGTAAGTCCAGTGAAGTTCGATCGTTTCAAGACGCTAAGGGCATCATTGAATGCCCAACATTTTGTCGAATGGTTTGGAATCGAGATCACCATCATGCTAGAGCCTACAGAAGTAGGAACGTCTCTAAGTTTGACGATTGCCTCGAGCCCCGTTACTGTAACAAACTGAAGCACGTGGACGTATTTGTAAGATAACATAGAAACGCGCTCATTATTACATACGAGGGGCATATGTACAAAGTGTGTTGCATACCGGAGGCAGTCCTATAGTACTATATGTTAAGAGCTTGCAAAAAATCAGATAGGCTGCAATTAATTAGGTTAGTATAACCATTTCCAACGCAAGGAGGTCACTGGTACGCTCCGAGCGAGCTATGGCCTCAAGGTTTGTGGGATACAGCAAACAGTATAGTATATTTGCCGAGACGCTTGTGTTTAGAGCTAAACCGAGCATCCCGTCACTTCGAACGCGATTGAAGATGACGAAGAAGAGATGGTTTAAGTATTTTTGAATATAAGGCTGTTCTATTTGTGCGGCGACAAAGTTTAGCCGAATGCTGCGGAACTGACTGGTTCTAGAGACGGATCCCAGGTCTTAGGGACTCGGTCACTGTTGCATCCTACATCAGAGCGCGTTCTATTTCGAACGGCACAAAGATCATGCCATCCGGGCGTTTTTCGTCAAAGATATATATATATATATATATATATATATATTTCAATTTTTAGTAGTTGTGTTTTAGTGGTAATTGTGTTTTTTTTCATACAATAAACATGACTCAATTATTCCGTAAGGCTAATGCCCGTGTAAAGAGTTCTCTATACATTTTAAAGTAAAGATATTTGACAGAGCAGAGCTATCGTAAGTATCAACTATATTTGTATCGGTTCGTTGTCATAGGAGCAAGTGAAGGTTCAGGAACACTATATCATCCCATCGAAGGAGAGACCTCGTAGCATGCTTACTACACTCTAGCAACGAATGAGAATGAGAACACGCGAGAAGTGGAATAATATCCCATCACAATTTATTGATAAGTTATTTAGATCAATGCCAGATTGTATAACGACTGTTATTATGATTCGCGGGAGTTATGTACACTATTAAATTAAATTATTCTACACTTAAGGTAAACAGTTCAGCCATTCGATTGCTTTAGAACGATTTTTGAAAAATCTGATATTACCATTTTCGACAAATTGTACTTAGACACAAAAATAAATAAAGACGCGAATTTAGACGCAAGATTCCAGTTGTGTTTAAAAGCCGACTTAATTATCCATCGAATGGTGAAGTCGTTTTCAATCTGATGCGACTATTGTGGGTATAAAATATGCCCAACGTAAAATGTGATGAATAATGCAAAATAATAACAATGAATATATCAATACTACAAAAAAAGAATGCAAAATGTCCTGAAAAGTTTATATATATATATATATATATATATATATATATGAAAACACAGTTACCAGGACGTTTACGGCTTTATCCTTGCGAACGTGCAATCAAACTCCTGTTAGGAATAAGTGAGCTCCAAACCTGGAGCAGTCAACTGCTTACATTCTCAACACAGCAACCTAAACTTAACATTAAATAGTCACAGATTACCTTTGTCAGAAGACTCTCAATAATAAACGCCAAATATTTCCGACGTTTAATCACCTTGTGCTGAGTTTACGGCATTGCCTGTCTGTAGAGCGCCGTGACGAACCACTGAGAGGGCTTCAGAGTCGAATATTGCAGTCGCAACCCAAGCTCGCAGCGTCTTCCCTTTTTTAAAATCAATCAGGGTCATGCCATAAAGGGATCTACGTAGCAAATACCTGTAGGTTAGAAGACACAAAGGCACCACGCCAAACGCCTAAGCGCTCACTTGCGATACTTGTTTAGGACGGCGTGACTTAAGCGGCGGCCTGAGCTGTGAATGGATGATCGTGGTGACCAAAAAGTAGGACGTGCTGACTGCAGCTATGTTGGTCGACCAGTGGAGGCCCAGGTAAAGTGCAACAGCACCCACACAGGCGCTGTGGGTGCTGTTGCACTTTGCCTGGGCTTTTTACTATTTGTCAAAAATGGCTATATCACATTTGTAGAGAAATCCCGGCAGGGGCAGCCTGTACAACCAACGACAACCGTGTGTAACGCGCACAACCATGGTCCTGCTCCCCTTGGCAAGATTGCTATATGTGTTGCGTTGTCTGCTTCGTATTAGTCGAGGACAGACGCCCAACTCGCATACGACGAGAAAAATAATGGATGGGTCTAAGGGTAGACCAGCACACCCAGTGTGCCCGGTGAAGTTAACAAAATCTTGGACACTTGAGTTTAGTGCGTTACAAAATGTTTGGGTCTACCACAACTGTCCACCCGAGACTGCAGAAAGACTCAAGCGGCGTGAACTGCCACACCTGCACCATTTCAGGTTCCACACCCCAACAGGTAAACTCCAATCGCCTGAGATATCGAAGTCGTCTTGCGTTAGCAATCTTTTTTTAAGGCGAATGAATTCGCTCTGAAGATTGTAGGGAGAAGTTCAGCAAGTGGTACATACATTTATATATAAAAACAAAAGTTTACAAAATTCAAAACGTCATGTAGTCCAACGGGTGTAGAGGATGGCTGGTTCTGGTACCCTCTCAACGCACTCTTTCATATCATTTCCGGATTTAGGTTAAAGTAATAATACATTTTAAAACCGGGCCACCATAAAATGAATGCCCGGACATTCTATCAAGAACAACGGTTATATATATATATATATATATATATATATATATATATATATACATACATACATACACGTGTGAATATTCCTTGTTGTATATATATATATATATATATATTCACAACAACAACAATGCATATTCACACGTATATGTATATATATATATATATATATATATATATTAGGTGACACACATTTTTGGTGGTCAGTCCTTGCTGTGCGTCAGTCGGGATGCGTCCGCTGCTGCTGCTGATCCGGTGTGAAAGCTGTTCCGCATTCGCCTTCGGGCGTCTTTTTCCTTTTCTTCTTCTTCTTCTGCTTCTTGGTCTTTTGCATCTTCGATCGGACTTCAGCGCTGTCAGAAATTGGACAGTTGACGCTCGTGGGCGCCGTGGTGGGCTAGGCCTGGGGGTTGGGCTTGACTGGTCTGATTTGATTTGATCTGCTGGACGAAGCGCTCTACGCAGCCACTCTGCAGGACACGACAAGGCGCGCCGAATCCACAGCTGATTTGGTTGTTGCTGCTGCTGCTGCTGCTGTTGGTTGTCGTTGTGGTCAGTGCGTTGCGTTCCAGTGGCCGGTCATTCATTGATCTCGCACCAATGGTGGATCAATGGAAGGGCACGTAGACCGCAACGTGCAATGTCTGCTTGCGCCCCGCTTGGCTCGCGGAGCATCGAGCCGCTTATTGTGGTGGCTCGAACCTCTTTACTACTATCACTACTACTACTACTACTACTACTACTACTACTACAACTACTTCGTCTGTCATTACTATCACTTCTGCTACTACTGGTTTAGCAAAAACAACGGCAATGACAGCAAAAGCAACAACAACAATAAAAACAGCAACAACAGCTATGTCGTATACCGGATGGTGGCGCCGTGAGCATCCCCACAGCATAATCCCCGCAGAGTTTCGATGTCTGCGTCCATCATTCTCCCGACTCCGCCCCCCGCCCCTACCGGTTGTGTCCTAGGAACGACGGGCTGTTCGACAATAAATGGCGGCGTTTCCCTAAACCACTCCTCAGATCAGCTTCGTTCGCCAGGAAACATACAGCACGGCAGCGGCGGCGACGGCAGCAACAACAGCAGCAACAACAACAACAACAGCAACAGCAACAGCAACAACAACAACAGCAACAGCAACAGCAACAACAACAACAACAACAACAACAACAACAACAACAACAACAACAACAACAACAACAACAACAACAACAGCAGCAGCAACAGCAACAGCAACAGAAGTGTACCGCTGGCAGCGGCGGCAATGGTGGTGGTGGTCAACCCACCTCTGACAACTCAGCTCCCCCTTTCGGGTGGACAACAAGCACAGCTGCGCTAGGCGAAGCTTCGATACGGCAGGACAACAGCTTCGACGACGACAACATTGCACAAAACGCGATGCCGCCGTCTTGACCATCTTCAGTGCGCTAGTACGGGAGCGCGCATACGGTGCTTCGTAGCGTGGATGAGTTTGCCTTGCCGAGTATACTGTGACACTGTGTACTCGGCCTATTGAGGCTGTAAGTAGGTACGCGGTGCAACTTCGACGCTTCGACACGCACGGCTGTCACGCAGCGAATAAACGGAACGAACGCTTGGCTAAAGACGTGCTTCAAAAAGTGCTCCGACTTGAAATCATCATCGTTCGCTTGCGTTCGGGCGTATAGTTTGCACTGCAGCTAGCCGTTGACGTCTCTCTAGCGCCTTCACCGCCTCCGGACCCTCCAGTTACACGTCTCGTTACCCGAATCTCGCCGTCATAGAGCTGCGTAAAGCCTAGCGACGACGATGAGGTGGAACGCTACAATATTGCCGATAGCCGCTGCTGTCATGGCATCGTTGGCCTCATGTGCCCCTGAGGTTCACAATGAAGCACTACATCATAGCAATTCTAAAAAGAGTAAGTATATATATATATATATATATTCAATTTATTTCGCACTATTCGTGTAAAACTACCTACTAAATCTACAGGAGAAATGTTTCCGTTTTGCTAAGAACATATATATATATATAGTAAGTTCTCGTTTATAGAAAGAAGGCTAAGAGACGTTTGGAAATTAATATACAACCATATAGAATGCACTATACTATGTTTACATGTGTACAGAAGAGACGGCGAAAGAAATACGCTTAGAAATGTCGTTTGCCAATCTATCTGCACTGCAAACTTGTATTCAACTAGGACCTTTGATCATTCTGAACTTTATATGTATGTAGATACTTACACGGTAGCCTTTTGCCACTCTCAGTAATTGAACGTAGTGCCTATTCTACACGTTGCCGGTATTACATGCCACTTCAATGTGACAAACCATTGTCATTATTGAACGACGGACACACAAAGCAGACAGACTCAGACTTGGCTTCTACGAAGATCTTTACGTCAAGCTGAAACTTCCAGCGCCTGCATCTATAAGTGACTAGCCTCGGCACATCCGTGCAGTCTATTACTTTAGAATTTGTCAGGGGTACAGTTCTAGGCACAATTGAAACTAGTCCTTCTTGGTGTTGGCTGTTAGGAAACTAGTAGCATATTACATATATGCCATCGCTTTGTGTCTACCCTTTTGAACAAACCATAGCATACCCGTACTGGACTAGTCGTGTTTTTTTTCTTCCGCCAGAGGAAGGTGGGAACAGTGGGACGATGCTCAATCATTATTTTGACAATCTGGAAATGTGAATCAAATTGGTGCATCTTTGCTAATAGACATACTTTACGAACCACTATCGCGATCACAGACGGACCTACAATATCGGTAGCCCCTGCCGCCAGCATACCAACAGTCAAAGCGCTGACTTCGACGGCGACAACACCCCGAACCGCCGCAGAAATAAGAGCAGCGGCATCCAAAAGTGCAGGAAATGCAACCACCGCGACGTCGAGGCCAGATATTGACATAATGGAACGTGCAAGGCTCGAGGCTCGAGTGAATGCACTTCTTCGTGAAAAACTGCAAACGTTCGGTTGTATTATGCGGTCCTCCGACCTGGAGAATGATATTCCCGTACTGGATCCGCTTCGGCTGAAGCCCAAAAATGTCACGCCTGCCTTTGGGCCCGATGTCTTTGACGTTCGCTTTAGCAACATTCAGGTTTGTAAGACTGGACTAATACAAAAAATGTTTACACACAACAACAAGAACAACAAACAACACAGCAACATCTTGCGTCACGTCACTGCACACGTGGTTTGGACGAAGCAACAGCATAACACGAGCGACAACACTAACAACAATCACACCAATAGCAACAACGACAATTGGCTTAGCAAGGCTACCACTCAATGCTTCATGTAATTTATATCTAGCTTAGCTGTTTAAAGCAACAGTTAGATAAGCGCGCAAGATACAAACTTAGCCTATATTGCTGCGACGAAGTTAGACAAACAAGTTTCTGTTAATGTTGTTGTTTCGTTGTGAATATCAACACCCAACAGATGAACGTTAGCCAAAACGATCATATCGATACTGAGAAGCATTGCTGCATTTCAGAGTAGAAAGCGCACATTTTCAGAGCAGAAGAGCGCACATTTTGACAATGATTTACTTTAAATTAATAGCTGGTTGATATATTTAGCTATCCCCTTTGAAAATTACTATGTCTGAGGGGTGGTAGTGGCCTAGTAGGGGCCTAAAGGCTCACATGTCTTCTAAAAATCTTTAAACAAAGTTCCAACGAACTAAGTCAGTTTTTCGCTAAAAGATGGTAGACACTTAAGCCTACATTATACGTTCCTCTACATTTTACAGACGGACATATTTAAGAAGTCTACACTTCACAAAGATCCACGCAGAAAGGGATTAGTATCTTTAAAGCATTCTAAAAATATCGCACCACCCTATAGAGGTCGATACTGTATTGATATTGTGTGAAAGCTATCCCGAAAACGACATATACGTATATTTTAAGATAGTTTTTTTCTGGGATATTATTATTATTATTATTATTCGTAAACAATCACCAAAAAGCTGTTCTCTACATCTAAATGACCCAGAAAGAGAATCACGTCACACGTAGATGCGAGTGCTTGTTACACGAGGACCTCAAACGTGCAATGTGTAAGGTAATTAACGCCGCCATTGACAGAAAAAATTCTTGAGGACGCTTCTGACACCTTGATTATTCGGTGAGGGACAATCATCATCTTGTTGACGTCGCCTAGTTTGTTGTTAGATTTTGGTGTCGTTACACTCATTAAAAATATTAGTGGCGCGTTTAGTTGCTTGACAAGCATAGTTGCAAAGTTGATAAATTCAGTGCTAGTAGAATTTAACATATGAAGTTAGTAACCCAATGTATTGTAATGAATAAAATTATATATAATGATCATATTTTTAATGAGATAAGAGAAAAAGAAATACATCGGAAGTTTTGGCTGCCATTTGCATTTGCAGTTCGAGGGGTTGTCAGACTTCATGCTGAACCAGGTGTCGGCTGATTTCCGAGACTTCAGAGTGAAGATTTCCGCGCTGGCACCACGCGTCACCACAACCCTTCGTTATAACGTAAGATACGCATGTGCAGTATGCAATGTTTCAGCTTGGCCCTGTCAGAAACGTCGTCTTGGCTCATGCTATCTCTTCAAGAAAGCTAAAAAAAACTAATAATGGGGTACAAAGAAGAAATAGAATTACTCACAATTGAATAAACATAAAACAAAAAGCTCAACGTTGTAAGGTGACAATCACACCTTACCCAGTGGTCAGATCAGTTCAACGTGTCCCATATAGCAACAGCAGATGGGGGCCGTAGAATCGGGACGACATTATGAACGGGAGAATATAACTGAGTACAAGTAAAGGAAAAAAGAGGCGATACTGTATTTTACATGTTAGCAAGCATGACACGTAATGTGCATATCGACACATCAAATGATTCATGCAAATCCGCATCCTACCTATTCAAGATTTGATTTTGACTCCCGTTTTTGGCAGGTGACGGGCAGCTTGTACGATCTGTTCCGAGTTTGGGGCGATGGAGAAGCAAGGATCGAGTACACCGATGTCTTTATGCGGACAGTGCTATATTTTGACATAGTCGACAATCGACTTCAACTTGCGTTCGCGGATCAGCCCTACGTCGACTTTTCATCTGCTCAAGTCAAGGTAAATAACTGTCGAAATAATAAAATGGGGAATTTTATGACGCACTATGAGTACACGACATTTTTGCTTCAAATACGAAGCAAAAAAAATACTGAAAGATTTCGAAGTCCATTGAATCCCAACAACCGCAGACATTCAGTAATAGCGACTGTTTTCGCTCTCGAAAAGGCTTGTTTGGATCAGAGAGATTGGGCGCCGAAAGTCAGTGCCTCCTCTAATCTACGGAAGAATTCGTTGCAGTTCTGCTTAGGGCAGCTTTTTGGTGTATAGCCCCCACATGCTTAGCCATAGGTGGTAGAGTCCGGTTAAAAAAGCTGCGTTCGCTTACTTGTAGGGTGGACAGATTACACATAACAGAAGCGGTGTATGCAGGCAAAGGTGGACAGCGATGCCAGGAAGAGGCGAGAAGCTTGTTCTTTTAGATCCCAAGACGCTAGATTCGTCGTAAGTAAGAGGATACGCTTTTGACCATGCGGTCGGTTTGCTCCAGGCGCATTTCTCTGTGATGCAGCTATCTGTTGCACTTTTCTGGTTGTCGGTCTCGGAAGCAGTGCTGGTATTCCAACTGCGCCTTTTTGCCTTCTAGCTCTGTGATTAATCGTCCCTTGATAATGTGCACAATTGCTGCAGATAGGCAGGAAAGCATCTTATATATATATATATATATATATATATATATATATATATATATATATATATATTTATATATATATATATATATATATATATATATATATATATATATATATATATATATATATATATATATTTATATATATCTTTGTGTCTGTGTCTTAGAGCAGCACGTTCCTCTTGTGGTAGGAAGATCTGGTTTCCATTGGCGATGCAATGATGCAGGCCGGCTGGTCGGTATAAATATATTTAATGTTTACGATATTATTTTCTTATCTCTCTCTGTTTAAGGGCAGCGCCGCAAGGCGTTTGGCTGTAATTATGTTACAGGTGGCTTATCTAATATGCAAGCGTGTACATAATTATATATTTTATCTTAAGTATATAAGATAATTATCACCGCCATCGTCATCTATTTCACTCGATTTGGTAAATAAATATAAGTAACAAACAAATCTAATTCTGTAGACGATTGCATAACAGTAAAAATCTCACTTGTATTGATAAACAGTAACTAAACATTAATGATACTGAGAAGTGCGTTCTATGACACTTCCTCAGAAAACACACAATTTTGATAGCTTTATTTATACTATTTGCATGATCTACCTCTAATCACAATAGTAAGCGCTCTATAAATACACTCTAATGCCCGTATCTATTATTATTATTATTATTATTATTATTATTATTATTATTATTATTATTATTATTTTTTTCACTATTTGTTTATTTATTTATTATTATTATTACCCCTTACCCTACTTCTCAATCCAGTTTTCATGGCGACGGGTACAAAGTGGTATCTTCTCTCCAAATCAGGGTACTTACGTATTTTTGCGATTTCGACGTATTCGGCAATCCACACTGATCTGGTAGCGCTTTGAATCAAGTATAACGGAGCCATTGCACATCATACCGCGGGATCCCCTACCAGCATTTGCCTTTGGACCGTAGCGAGATGGTGACGCCATCGGGTCTTTCGTCGCCTTTGAGACCCAACCTGAGCTCACATGGAGTGCTTGGTATGCCGGCTCTACGATAAGCCTCTTTTGGGATTGCCCATCAGAGTCCATAGCGCAAAGAAGTCATATCAAAGCTCTTAGTGCAAAGAAGTCATATGAGAGTTCTTAGTGCAGCTCAAAGGGTGCAGTCCGTCTTTATCCACAGTTTTTCCACACGCCCTGCACTCGTATGGCTCACATATGAGAGCGCCTATCCTCAAGGCGGCCACCATGGCTGAAGGAGGTGTTGTCCAGCATGCGGTAAAGGAAGTATCCTCACGAAGCCAGTGCCGAAGGTGTCACGGGCCGCTACAAATGCCGCTCTTTTTGTCGCAGATTGAATGCCTTCTAGGATCATGCCTTCTAGGGCATGATCCTAGAAGTCTAGAAGTGAGGTCTGCGTTCATGTGGCTATCTCGCCCTCATTGTGCCTATTAAGCCAAGGCAGCAGGCGTCCCAAACGGTACTCCCAGATTGCTAAAGCCCGGGCCATTAACCGTCTGGCCCGGGGTCCATGAGCAGCACATTTCCCCCGTATCTCATAGTAGCCTTAACAGCTCTCAAATGGGCCACGACAAAATGACAATATGTATTCGTTGCCACTTAACCGATATCGTATGCCTTGCCTCCCGCGCCAACAAAAGTGACCTCGGGAATGTTACTATTGGGAGCTTGTACCGTCTAACCAACTTTCAAGTGGGCGCGTGAAGGTCCCCGCAGCGCGCGGAAGTCGCGCACCAGCGGACCGACGCCGGAAAGAGAGTCATAGTTACACCGCAACATGACGGTGAGGTAGTCTTTACGAGACTGTGTGAGAATGTAGTGCAGTCTACCAGAAAGATTATCTCGCGTTCTCTATTAAAAGAAACTGTTATTTTCTTCCTAATTATTTGGCATGATGTGTTATCGTTTCTTTTTAGCTCTGAAATATGCAACATGAGCGTCGGCAAGTCGTCATTAATCTGTGCCAGGTTGAAGCGTCTAGGCTCGAGTTAAAATGAGAAAGGGCGACTTCCTTTGCAATTATGCTAACTAGCTTCGTGCCTTTGCAAGCCCGAGCAAGGAGACGGATAAGCATTTTTGATCGTTGTCAAGGGTCATGTTGACAGAGTCTATCTGGGTGGGCGTATCTGGAGCAGAGCCATCGGGTGGGCGGTCAACGAAAAGAGTGTAGGTTTGTCTTCCGTGGACACGGGCCTTATGTATATGTAGTCTTTTTATGTAGTCAAGCAGAGCGATCTTACGGATTTTCTACAGATGTTGCAAATTAATGTTAGTTGGGGACGAATCTGAGGATGTCCGGGGATTGGGTAGAGGGTTGCATGGTTTAAATCACTTTCCATGATTTTGTTTCTGCGCTTGTTGGTTGGGAATTCGCGCCTGTATCTGACGCTGGCGAACGTTGAGAAAGATCATTGATTCATTCTGTTACACGAGAGGACATCTTTGAATTTAACTTTTGCCTATTAGCTTCTGTATAGACTCTTATGACTCCACACCGGCCATCACGAGCCGCATGTTCACTACCGCAATTAGCGCAACGAGTTTTCTCACGGCACCCTCACGTTGGTTGCCGCGCACACTTCCTGCATGCTGGAGCCTCCTATTTTGCACATTCTGGTGCCTTGTGACCAAATTTACATGTATGGCAAGACACGCATTGTTGTAGTTATCATTATTATTATTTACATATGTTCTGCATTTTGATAGATGATATCAATATTATCCATATTTTACTTTTTTTTATCAATACCATAATAAAGCCCAATATGGAAGAATGACACTTTAACGTTTTTTTCTATTAAGTTATCTGATTGAATTGAATGATTGAATGATTAACGTGGCAATGACTACACGTGCTGCAGGTGAACGGCCGCGAAGGTCCGAGCCCGAATCGGCGTTTCAACGAGCTTTCGCACCAGGTGGCGCCAATCGTCTTCTGGGTGTTCGCCGAGGAGGTCGCATCGTCTCTCGAGCCGTATCTCTACTTCTATCTGAACTCACAGCTAGCGCATATCAAGCTACCAGGGCTGGCGTACGCGTTACGCGAGCGCGTACAACTGCCGAAAGTGCGCGTTCCACGTCCGGTCCCCTATAACTACATTTCGTCGATGTACTTCTACCCGTTACGGCTATACCGCTAAGTAGAGCAGTCGAACAAGTGCATCCCGTCCTTCAGCCGATAACTATATCGTCGACAACGACAGCAGTAACAACAACTAGTATGACACAGTATCTAAGAGAACGACGACAACAACAACAGCAACGATCATGTTGTTAATAACAAAATCAACAACAACAACAACAAAAACAGCCACGCATGATGTGAGCAACAACAACAGTACCTGTAAATCGAAACTGTGTCGAATCAAAACTATTTATTAGCCCGCTGGTTTAATCGTGTTATCTTTGCTTGATATTTGGCGTGCACATGTGGTATTCGAGTACGCAACTATTTGATACAACACGTAGTGTTATTATTGCTATGCCGCGAGAACGCGAGCTGAGAAGGATCAATATGTGTTTCGGTATCCACGGTTAAGAATGGGGCTTGTCGTCCATTTTTGCAAAAAACGGGCGCCCACCTAAAGAGCTAATATAAAGTACAGACACACAATATGAGAGCGCACCGTGAACTAGTTTGTTCAGGGAGTCTAGTTAGATCCGACGGCTGGCTGCAAGAATGTAAGAGTTCACACAATTCGAGCTTAGTCTAAATTTGAAGGCCAAAGCTCTCTCAGAACGAGGTAACAAACGGTGGAACGGAGGCCGGGGACAATTTATCGTCACGCTCATTAACACTGATCAGCGTTCATCTCCGTTACTGGCGAGCAACTCGATGGGGCCGATGTGTAACGCCAACGAGCAATACTACGTATAGATTTTTAGGCACTCTATCGATTATCAACTTTGCACCAAATTGCCCCGTTACTCTAGCTAGGCGTATACGTTCATAGGATATTAACGTTCTGAGTCACAACACTGATCTAGTACAACTCGGTGAAAAGTCATTTTATGCCAATAGAACAAGGTCGCGGAAAATGTCTTCTAAAAAATGAGCAATTAAGAACAAAAACCAAAATATAGTAACTAACCTATTCAGGCTAGTGCGGTGGACGTTTAATGCTTTCTTTAGAAAACTGGCTTTGAGTTGATCAAACGCCCTTAGGTTCGATCTCGTGAGATACGGCCAGATCACCTAAACACCGTAAGATGCTGTGAGTGCAACCTCCATCGACAGTCTGCATGGGTCCTTGACACTGTAAAAGGATTGTAGGCCATTTCAGACTCTTTCCTCAACATGCCTGGAGAAGCTTGTGCCACGTGAAGAAAACACAACCCCCAGGTAGGAAAAGTATGGAGCGATTTCGACTATTTCTGAATCCAGTCGGAGCTCATCGCTTTTGGCCAGTCTTCCTCCTCGTCGGAATTCCATCGCTTTTGTCTTTCTCGCATTGATCTCCAATTTGTTCCGGTTTACATAGCCCTGTAGAGTAACAAGCGACTGCTGCAAGTAATAGCGACTTTGGGAGATTAATACTAAATCATCGGCATACATAAGCGTTTCCACTTGTGAATGCCGACTATGTATTTCCGCTGGGAGATCGCTTACCAACATTGAGAACAACAGAGGACTCAGGTTATCACCCAGAGCGACACCGGTGGTCTGAGTGATCGGCGCGTGCTCAGCAACCCTATCGTCTATTATTACCAGCCAAAGCCAAAATATAGTAACTGCAAAGAATTTTATTTCTTGAAAATTACCTTTGCAACGTTTGCCCAGCTATGAGCTGATACAACTACTTTTGGTAATTTTGCTCTCACTCCAAAAGAAGTCATTTCCGCTTCTTGTATCATTGGAAAGAGCTATTTTTTCGACGAGCTGTACTAGATCCCAAAGTTTGTTAGACCAATTCTGGGAGACCCTATATATATATATATATATATATATATATATATATATATATATATATATATGTATATATATAGCCGCTTCTATTGTTATTATTATGTTTTACTAATCACTGATTGGTCACACGGTAATATTGATTATCCGGTAGCATCATTGTATTTTGCGTAGCGGCGGAATTTTGGAACACCAAGGTTTCCACCTGCACTTATGCGACACTTCGTGATACTGCACGCGCGTGCACATCTTCGAGTGCATCTTTCCTTGGAAGGTTATGTCCTCCAAATGTCCTCTACAGAAAAAGGCGTAAAAGGTAACAAAACACTAACCTTTTAGTCGGTTAGTACAATGCAACACTAACACTTTTTTAAAGAAGTTAGCTTCAATGCTGTCAAGACTCTGAGATGTTTCTTAGTCGGGTAAGGCAAAACGACCTGTAGTCCATACGATGCCATTGGCGCTATCGTCAGATCGAAGACAGCTAAGACATTTCTGCCGATAGCTTGTAAGTCTCTCCAACTCTGTGAAAGAACAACAGTCCCTTATGGACTCTTTCTTACACGTGCTTGGTAAACGTCGTTCTCTGTGTTAGGAATATTATTCCCAGTTACCGAACCTGTTATTCGTATTCTATTGGCTTTGAGCTCAGGCGCAGTGCATCGCTGACTGCATTTCTTAATGATCTCTATGTTTTAGCTATTATACTACCGTTTTAAGATGGGGCGAAGTTCCATATATAGTTAGAGTAACGTGTCCTTTCATAGACGAATTGCGAAGAAACGGTCTGTAATAATATTTTAGTTCTATACTAATCACCTATATATATATATATATATATATATATATATATAGGACGTTTCGTAAAAATTCGCACGCTTTTCGATTAGATTTTTGGCGTACCAGGTTAATAGATAGCAAGCAAAAGCTTACTTTCAATAGAACACGAATACGTGTTAACTATTACAGGAGATGACGCTATTGTCTGTGCTCTCCGCGCCCCTTTGGACCTTCGTTCAGGCTGCAACTTTTTTTAAATGTCGGCCTACAAACAGCTAAGCGGATCGCTGCCGAATATGCCGTTGGAGAGAGAACAAAACTAAGTTCTCACACAGTAAGGAGGAAGATTCACAAAGAGTGCACATACGATTCAAAATCGCCTCAGTTCAATTACTAATTTCTGAAAATCATTTAATCTTGATCTGAAATCTTGCGCGTGAATTTGATATGGCCATAACGACCATGTGCAGGCTTGTTCACGAAGACCTCAATTCCTGTGTTCAACAAGTCAGGAAAATACCCTCTGAGGCCGCGAAGGCCAATATATTTGCTCGATGCCATCTGCTCCTCTCTTCGCTCAAGCACGTATCAGTAGACCGTCTTCGGTTCACTACGCCTGAGCTCAAAGCCAATAGAGTATTCTCTGATGAGAAAGCATTCGCCTAAAATGCCTAAATCAGTCGCAGGAACGACCATCGACGTGCCCAGGTGAGAGTCTTGATTGCATTGTAGAAGGAAGCAATTTCCCGGTCAGTGTTCCCGATCTGGGTGTGATGTGCGGTGAACAGTGGAGACCGCGATCATACCGCGGTAATTTCTTTAGAAAGGCGAAACCATTACAAAATCAATTAACTAGCGTGCTATCCAAACGCATACAGTGCTTAAGAAATCGTCTTACGATTACAATTCCGTTACGCTTTATGCAACTTAAGCGTCCGTCCCAATGTGAGAAGTAGTGCAGGGTCTGCCGCGACATCCTCTTAAGTCTGCGAGCAGAATTGACATCCGCATTTAAGTCACAGGGCATGTTGTGTATACGTGACGGCTATAGCATGCGGCTCTCTCCCAAAAGGGCCAAAAAATATAGATATTAAGGTGGTCCATCTCGGCAACCTTAAACTGCCAGTCGTGCAAAAAGATGCTAGAATAGTTCTGTAATTAATGGCGCGTGCCCGACTTTTATTTTTTCCACTGCCAGTCCGGCGAACAAGTATATAAGGTAAATACAATTACGAATTTGTTATTCCGATGTGACTGGTCGGATAATACTTTACAGCACGTGCGACTGGAAATGAAAGAGATGTCCGATAAAGATACAAAACGCATATTTGGAACGTCCGAGCACGACATAGCACGACCTGGCCAACCATGACGACGTTCCTACATTTGCGCGCCGATCAAAAATCGTTCTTAGACCTCACCATTGCGGGTCCAACGAATACAGGACTGGGAAATACTGGAGAACGAGAAACCCTAAGCGACTACCGCTACTTAACGCTTGAACTGCTTTTACCGAGATGCACCCTGACAGATACGGTACATCAACACAACTGCTCTGGAAACTTTATTAAAAAACCGTTTCATTCGCTTGGCGCACACTCCATTGGTAGACTTGGTAAAGGCGGGTGTGTTGGGTTTTCCCTATCGGGTCGATACGGGCAAGCTCCGCGCACCACGACTGCCTCTCCCGGCAGAATAACTTCGCCGGACAGTCCTGAAGCTGCTCCCTCAACAACCGGACCGCGCTCATGCCAGTATTTCCGTACCACCACGAACCACGAACAGATCTCGGTGCGACTGCTAGCACGATCGTACTTCAGACCTCTTGCAAAGCTAGCGTCACGCTTGTTTCGACAGGGGCGCTTTTTACCTAGTGGAAATGTGCCCATCTAGAAGTAATACTACCGAACGCCTTACCCGGCCCGTCACAAACGCTTCGCCCCATATGCCTACTCGACGCGATTAGCAAACTACTCGAACCCGTGCTCGTTTATCGTCTGAAAGATGAATTCGAAGCGAAGGATGCTCTCTTAAACAACCGATACGGATTCCACAGGAGCACTCTACCCTCAATGCCGTGGAGCGAGTCATACAGACGGCCACTCAGGTGCATACTATCATTGTACGTGGAGGAGTGTACCTTCTCAACAGAAGGTGAAACCCATCCAATTACGGTGGGGGTGCCGCAGGACTCGGTACTCGGTCCAGTCTGCTCCCAGCGTGGTGTGGCAATACGAGTTAACCGGGCGTACCAGACGGCCTCCATAGACGTCTTGCCTGTTCTTATATGCCTTGTTCTATTGAACTTGCTGGCAGAAGGGAGAACAGGTGGAAACTGAATGGGGAGATATCGTGGACTGAGGCTCGAGAAGTCACGCTCGCCGCTTGGGTGGGGACATGGACCAACCCCCCTTCCGGAAACACCAGAAGTACATTAATACGCTTTATCATTACGGACTTGTGCAGGCGGTACACGGCACAGCGAACAATGACATACTACGCTGCCCAGGCGCTAAGTGACCATGGCCAGTTTCAGGCGTACATGATAAGGATGGGGAAGCAATTACGGACATATGCGTTCTCTGTAAAGTCGGGGTGCCAGATGATGCCGCGCATACCACTGGGGAGTGTGCAGCGTTGTCTGCGTACCGGAATAGCTCATTGTTCACTCTACGGGCACCTACCGCCGGGTGTGATACCCGGGTGTCGCCCGGCGCCCCCTGATACAACACGGCAGGACTTACCTGCTCGAGACGCACCTACAAACTAAGGAGAGGGCTGCAGCGTGAGGCTCCACTCTCCTGGTTTCGAAATAATGGTTCACAATTCCGAACCTGGAAGGGGTTCACGGGAGGACGTTATTGGGTAATGCGCTCGAATTGGATTGAGTCATGTGCTCTCGCCCCCTGCGTTTAGCCCCACACTACCCGTAGAAATATCGGCGGGTGTGCGTACATGCATTTTATACCCCGACAAGAAAGAGCTACCGGGATGTCGCCGGCTCGATACGTGCTGTATCGAATTTTGCTTAGGCGATGTTCATCGAGATTAGATGATAAATCATACGCTGAACGTCTGCGGACCTAGACTGTTGGTGAAACCGTAAAGGTCTCAACATGTCCGGCCCTCGGTGCATTGACGATATGCCTCACAGTAATTTCAAGCCCTTAGGGAACAGAGGATAGTCTAAATCTATAGATCGTACACCAGTTGTTATTGACCCTCCCCTGTTAACAAAGCATCTTATAGGAGTACGACATCGGGCACCGGGGGAAGAGAGCTTACGGTAATCATATCGCGGATTGAACGAGCATCAATTTGGTACCAAAATGATTACCATACAATGTGTAATCATCTAAATGTGTTTATTTTATACGCGTTTTTAATATATTGAACGTATGCGGACGCGGATTATTGGATCGCGTTGAATAGACCTCCAAACAAAGCACCCGCCGGAATATTTGGTTTCTCAATCCAAGAATTCAGTCCTTTATACTTCAAGTTCAGTTTATGAAATAATATCCGACTAGTCACATCAGTACAGCAAACATTTGCAATCCGCACATTTGCACCAACACTTTCTTGACGCATTTACAACGACAAATAGCACGCCCGAGATTATACCGGTACCGCGTAAATCTTCGCACGAATACGAGACGGATGCTCCATTCTATCCTAAAACATATGTAAATTTTTCGGGCTGACCCTCACTCAAGATGTAACGTCCACGGGACTGCTTTTCACAGTGCTTCATAGACAGACCCCCATAAATACAAATGTGCAACGGTGGGTCTCGAACCCGCGCATCTAGGTGTCTCCTCCGGTTGCGAGGCGCTCCATGAACGTGTTTCTTGTGCACCACGTCACCGGGCTCGATTCCATTGTATTCTATGGAAGCTCAAAGTGCGATTGAGATTTTGAAGGATGAGAAACAGTTGAAATTTCAGAAACTTGGTCGGAATCATTGCTTAAGATGATCCCTAAAGACAAAAGCGACCCGCTCTGTTCACCCCATTGGCAATATATTGCAAAGAGAAGCTGCACCTACAAGCTATTATCGAGTCTACTGGCGCGTCGGTTTAGCTTGTACCGGGGTTTAGCATGAGATGTTCGATGATAACTACATCCCAAGAGCTTTTAGGCGACGTGAAGTACTCAGTAACCGTCAAGCACCAAGTGTTTTGTACGCTGTGTTGTAGACTACAAGGCGGCGTTTGACACTGCCCCAACAAGATCCTCATGGAAAAACTAGCCGAATACTGGCAGCTATAAAAATCAAGCTCGGTCATCCTAGATGGCGGCTTTCAGGAAAACCGACCGTTCCTGTAAGCCACCGGCTATCCCCTGGAAGATCATTCCAGCCCGCTCCTATTCTCAGTCTTAGTCAGTGATCCACCGGGCCTTATATAATGTACTGCGTTCATTACTGCTTCCGAGTTCTGCCGCTGCCGCTCGCGCCAATACTCAGCAAACCTGCAAATCAGTCATTAGAGTGGAACAGAAATTGAGAGAGAGAGAGAGAGCGCGAAATTGCCCAAGGTAGATCGTCTATTGTTCCCCCCGATGAGTCAGTAGCGTGCTTTCCTCTAACAAACACTGCTACACGGATTGTGTAGGTGCGCGATTGTGAGTTCACGTCGGAGTTACCTTGGTCGACCGGCCATTGTCGGCGGTGCGTTTTCGACACAGACGTGTCCAGCACGTCTACTATTCCTTTGTGCCGCTTCCAGCTTTGGTTGTCTGTACTGTTGTTGTTGTTGTTGTTGTTGCGAGGTAGATCGAACGGTCGTCACGCCGTCAGAACGTGAATAATTGATCCGCTTCAGCCAGCGTCGGACCACCCACCGATAGCGTGACGATTACGTCGGAGCTGCTTTAGTCCTTGTCCACTATTCTCTTCGACGACTCGCCTATGTTTGCTGCAGTGTCGCATCAGTGGCCTATTGTCTCGTACGACAACGACGACGACAAAAAGAACAACAACTATTAAATACCGCTACCATTTCAAACTGCCAATACTATGTCGTCTTTTACTACAAATACGTGTTTTAAAATATCTGTCACCGTTGCATGACGTGCGTGCGCCACGGTCAACCAAACCAACAGCAGCAGCAGCAGCAGCATCAACATCAACAACAATAACAATAACAGCACAACTAAACGATTTTATCGCGAGAGCGTTTTCATCAATCGTAACTGTTGAAAAGCGACGTAGAGCGCGAAAGGCCGACGACTGACTTTGCTCCGTTGCCGCCAGGGAATTCCAGCAACTCAGCTGCTGCTCCGCCGACCGCAATCTCTGCTAACCACAAGAACATCAGTCAGCACCATTGCAAACAACAACAAAAACAACAACAGCGGCAACAACAAAAGAATCAGCGATCAGTAAACTTTCGACTTTGTAGAGACCGAGTTTGGCCTGACATCTCTACCGGAATGACAGCCACAGCAAGAACAACAACAACAGCAGCAGCAGCAGCAGTAACAGCTATTCGAATCTCCCGATGCTGACCTTGTTTACGCGTGAGACGTGTGTATGCCAGCTCAACGAGCCGAGAAACTACTCACGCTGCGCTATATATATATATATATATATATATATAAACATATAAATATATATATAAATATATATATGTATATATATATATATATATATATATATATATAAATATATATATATATATACATATATATATATATATATACATATATGGTCGCATGCTGTGAATGATCTATATGTGAGAGACGCTTCCCGGGCTTACAGCGTCCACCATAAGAGGGGGAGAACGAACGAAGAGACGTCAAACAAGGCGCGCGCTCAGCAGGGCGGCAGTCCAGCCTTATTCCATTGGTTGCCGCCGAACGCTGGCTGGCTGGCTCCGCAGACAGACACGCTTAGCTAATTATTCACGCTCGTTAAGGCGCACGACGCAGAGGTCATCCCGTGTCGGACCCATTTGTTGCTCGCAACGAGACGCGCGACTCAAGACCAAATCAAGATGAAGACGAACCGTGCCGTTCCGCTTTTCAACGTCGCTGTTGTTGCTGTTGTTGTTGTGCTGGCCGTGGCGACCCTGATGGTGACCGTGTCAGCCCAAGGTGAAAACAAACCTCCGCCCTGCAGATGCGCTCAAGAGGTCGGGCTCAGCGATGCCGGAAAGGAAAAGTTGAAGGTATTGACCCATACATTGAAACAGAAGCACCAAGCTAACTGCCTAATGTTTTGCTGTTGGCTTGTTTTCTAGACGTTACACTAACTACGCTGCCAGAGTGGTGAGCAGAAAACAAGTGTGTCCGACTATGCCGACCATGCAGTCAATTTGAACTTCTGCAAAACTTCTCTTTTTAAATATACTCTTACAGATGAAAAGAATGCAGCATCGTAAATAGAAAACCGTCAGACTTCAGCCCAAACTAAACGGATTGAACTGCTTGTTTGCAGCCCTCGAGTATCAACTATGTCATCCCACGCTAGCATGTTCTAAGTTTTCAAACTCTTGCGACTCTAATCCTATAGCGCTTGCAAATATTTATATTTTTAGCTGCTCACAGTTACGGTGTGTTGTTGTCTAACGCTGTCATTAAAATAGAGAACATTTTTCATGTATATGCACCCCTCTAGACTGAAAATTAAAGTCTTCTGTGAAGAAGCTTTATTATACCGTACCGATCGTCAATTGCCACCACCATCACGATACCAAGATCATCATACTCAGAAGCCAACCCTTCGAGGACTCGCAATCTGGCGTCTTTACTCTCTAGTCAGTGAAGTTATAGTAGAAACAGTATTTCTTTCTAGAAATAGCTTACGCTTCGTTGGGGTGTGAGAAGTTCTTGTGGTCTGCCATTTATCACCCGACACAAATGTCCATTAGTGTCGTTTTAGTTCACTTCATTTACTTTGGCAGCACAAGCGCACTTATTTGAGGAGTATAAGGCGTCAAACGATACCTTCGAAGTTCAAAGTATATCGGGCCTCAAATAGTAGTACCTGTCATGAAGTAAAGCCCGTCAGTAAATAGATACATGTTTCAAGCTCGAATCACAGGGCCAGCCCAGACATCTGTTACATAGTACGCTAATAAATACATCTTCTAGAGGCTCCTATACGTTAACCGACAACTAATATTTTGATTGTGTGTGTACAACGAACGTCCGTAGGAGATCTTTAAGCGGCCTGGGAGTGGCGGTGAGAGTATAAGCCTTGAAGAGAGAATGAAGCTCTTTGAGCAGAAAAAGGAGGAAGCCAAGGCCGCTCTTCAAGAAACGGACGGGGATAAATTTGATGCCTGGGAGAAGTGCCTCATCGAGGCCAGGCAGAAATTCATGGAACGTAAGGAAGAGTAATGAGGCCACTCGCACCGGCTGCCCAATGCGATGCAGTGTCGACGGTGAAATCGGCGGCCTTCGCCAGACTGGAGAGAACGTTTCGAAGCGACTCTTCGTAGAACCAAATGTGTGACCATTGGAAAAGTACCATATCACGACGTGTCGTGCCTCTTGACTTGTACCCGTCTCTTTATTTTTCTGCATGCATACATCGTTATAACATATTTATATGAATCGTTGTAAGTTGCCTCATTCATTGCTTCTGTATATCGTATAGTTCGTAGCATACCTAGGAGCGCCTGTTCAAAATGGTTAACCAACAAGAAGCGTATCCAAAACGGACGGAAGTGGAAATCGCGGTCTGAAGTGGAAGACTAACGCGTTTACTTTAAATAACTACGCTTCCACGGACTTTCGATTGTCATGCCATGACTACTTTTATTGTTTAATATGAAATATTTCGAGAGTGAATGGCCATAACATTACTACTGACAGTATTGTCGTCTATTAAGCGTAACGGCATTAGAGTAACGCACCAGTTATACCTGTATGATTTATCTTTGCCCGACAGTTCCTTTAAAGTACCTCTTTTTTATCACTTGTAGCAAAACTTGAACTATCTCAAGAGAGTCACTAAAGCCCGTGTTCCCCAGGCTTCGTTCGTGGGAGACGCGTTAATAACTCTCATCAAATTAAGTTCGACTGAATGAGACATTGTTGCTAACCTGACCACTGGAATTCGTGCAAATTTCACATTGTAGCTTTAACACTCGATTTCAACGTATATTCTATTTTATTTAAAGTTCAAGTTATTTCACGTTTCAGATTTAAGGTTATATTCAATTTTAAATACACACATCATCAAATCAAAATCAAGTTTGCCTAGTTCTTACGGCACTGCAAGTACGGTTAGATTTTCACAAATACTGTAGTTTTGCCTCTGCCTGCCGTAAGATCCTCTACAACCGTTTCGATCATTAAGGTAGTATGGTGTTCACAACTGACACCTCCCTTGAAAACCTAAAGTTTTTAACTATGTTTTCGTTCTACTCTAAACTGAACACTATCTGTTCAGTGCCACAGAAACGTGTACAACACTCAACGAAGTAAGGCAGTTACAATTCAGACACATTGGAAAAACTGAGTATACTAGGAGCAGCTAACCTCCACAGATTCTGTCTTGCTCGGGCCTGCAGAAGAGACTGAATCACTTGTCAAACGACCAGGAAATGATTGCGAGAGAAGCATTGCAGACTACGGCTAGTGTGACGCATAACCTAGAAAGAGCTATCGACTACGCGTATATACAATCTATAATAATAAAGATACATATTTATATACATAAATATTTGTTATTCAATTTTAGGGTTAGAGGGAAATGTGTTTAACTAGCTACACAAGGGCTTGCGAGAAGCGCTACCAGTCGAGCGGATTGTGCCCATTATTGCTGCCGCATCGCCACGCGAAACCGCCGGAGATAGTCGCTTAAGAAGAAAGTCAAGAGCTCTTTTCTTTTCTGTCGCCAGTTCGATTCGTTTGCCAATCTTCTGAAGATGTGACTATGCATCTGGGGCAGACGGCCTTTCCCGGTGCATAGTCTCGAATGCTAGCGGCACGAAAACTAATTCGTTGGCGAACTGGCCATATTTGTTTGTCTTTAGATGTTCAGCTTTGCGTGTCGTGTAACTAACGGCAGATGCACTGGTCTCCAGGTTCGAGGAGGCGAGCGTGACGGTGATCGTCGCATCCCAAACAAGCGCCTTTCGTCTTTCAAATGGGATAAGGTTGAAACCGCCAGGGTTCTTTCTGTCGCGTTTCAGATTGGCTCTCGGATGCACGGCATTAGAGCTGACCTGAAGGCCCAGATCAATAGTGATTTATTCAATGATCCAACGTTTGAACCATCTTTGGTAGATTTCACTGAGCACAGGGTAATATCATTTGTTCAAGCAATCAATCAGGTTTATTGACGTGCCCAACAGCACGCGATAAAGCAATAAAATTGAGAATAGGTAACACAACAGAAGTTTACGAGTGTATGCACAAATCAGAAGCGTATACACGATAAAGCAACACAATGGAGTATAATTAACACAATACAAGTTTAAAACTTTATAACCAACCAAGTTCAATTTCTGATTAAATTAGCTTATAGTAGAAAAAGGTGTGGTTTTAAAATTGATACCACTTGTCACTAGAATTGTAGCCAAAACTTTTCACGCCGTCCCGTTTATATATATAATTATATATTATTTGTTAATAATAGAGATTAACTTGTAAAATGCGTGACTCACACCGGGAGTCGTTGTTAAAGTTACGGCAGTGTGGGACTCACAAACTCACTAAAATTCAGTCGCCTTCATTGCACCTTGTCGGGGTAGCCACTAAAAGAGAGATATACTTACACTCCCGCCATTTTCCGCGCTTTAATACGAGCGCCACTATGACAGGAGTGCCCCCCGCGCCCGAATTGACAGGCCGGAGGACCCCCCACACTTTCCCCCTATCGGGGTTCCGCATGGAAGTACCACACTACTACACCGTACCGGTTAGAACTCTTAACCTCGCGATTCCGCGTTACACCCCAGAATATACTTCGCACCCCATAAGGGGCACTTACGACCACTCCGGGGCAGGGGGGCCCCTCTGCTTAAGCTGAGGAGCCAAAAGGTCCTCCCGACCGGCGTTCTGCCTTCGTGTGGTGGTCTCGCTTTCTTTGTGCCTATTAAGCCAAGGCAGCAGGCGTCCCACACGGTACTCCCAGGTTGCTAAAGCCCGGGGCATTAAACCGTGTAGCCCGGGGACCGTGCGCAGAACACTTTCCCCGTATTAACGAAATAGCCTTAACAGCCCTCGAATGGGCCACGACAGGATGACACAGTAAGCAGGCCAATTTATCTTGCCATTTAGGCTGCTCGAATTTGGGCGACGAAGATTTTCACCTCGAACACAAATTCTCATCATCATTTATTTACTACATCATACATATATATATATATATATATATATATATATATATATATAATTGTAATAAAACATATATGTTTATAGATAAGTAATAAAATATAATCGAGGTAACTGCGTAAGAGAAACAGCTCTCTGACAGGTATCGAGATGGTAGATACGGCACGGCTGGTTACATAAACGGCACAAACAGCCGACGTCAGGATCGTGGAAGCTTCTTCGATGGCAGAGTTTATGGTGAAACCCATGAAAGTGAATAGGTGACGGGTCACGAGATGTCGGTTGAGTTGTAGTGGATCTCTGCCAGTTCTGTGTGACCAATTGCTGGCCATTTGAAGAGCTTCCGGGAACTGCTCGAACTTTCTTCATGAAGCTTTTCTCTAAACTGAATAAGAGCAGAGGTTTCGAAGACAAATTCTGCGAATCTTCTTACCATGAACCGAGGTGCATGATCCTTGAAAAGCGCCTCTAGGCCAAGGATCCTGGCATGCCAAGGACTTCGCTTAGTATTGAAAAAGGCGTAGCATTCTTACAGTTCCTTACATCGTCAGCCTCTGCTGAGCTGAACATACGGCAGAAGGGCAAGCCGGATTTACCAATGCGGTGTAGGTATTGCTAAAAACAGCTACCGTGGACCCGTTCAGCAGTTGCGCAAGCGGGTAAGTAAGCGAACCGTGTTTAAGGCCATGTACTATTTTTCGAGATCAGGGATTAATGAATTTGCCCAGTAGCCAGGATGGCCCGACTGAACTGCTTTCCACTGCTGGTTACATTTGCTTAGAATATCTGTTCTGCCGATTCGTTTTCCCTTCACCTGAACGTTAATTGAGGAGCTCGACGCAATTGATGCCAAGAAATTGTATACAACTATGGAATTGTATTGGGCTTTTTGTTTTAAATCCCCAATGGAGTGAAAATCAGCGGAAAAAGCTGTATTTGTCCCCCCAGACAGCCATTACCAACCGACAGTAATGATGATGAGGTTAGCCACAGCCCCAGCCGAATTTCTAACGAAAAAATCAAACAGCAGATTGGAGGAAATGCGGTGTTTTCATTCACAGATGGTCTTTTTACAGCTATAAAAGGCTGCAGCGATTAACTTCTGGTAATTAAGAAAGTTTTGAAAGTTCTGTTAAAGGCAAGGCTCAATATCCTTCTGGAGAAATGTCGACTCTTTTCTAAGAAAGTCGAGCCTGCAGAAAAACGAAAGCAGTTTTCCTGCATCGCTTCCAATGCATTGACGAGGAGCGCGAACGCAAAAACAGAGTAGCAAAAAAGGCGATGATGGTGGTGTCTACCGAGACCCACGTGGGAATGGCGCAGGCTGAAAACAGCACCCTACAGCAAAGGATCAACGTCTTAAAGTTGAGCGCGGCCCAACGAGAAAGGAGAAAACTCTCGTGCAAGAATGTGCCCTGCTATAGAACGTGTTGTACCGATGTGTCACAGTCGCGGGTGAGAGAAGCCGTTAACGCCTGTTTGTAGTGCAGCGAAACGCCTGCAGGTGCGTGGTTGTGATGGCACATAACGAAGCAGGCAAAACTGGAAAGACAAGCACGCATAGCCCGCAACAGCCCGAATGTCGTCCTTTTCTGCGTTTGCATGTCGGACCATGTTCGTCGTATGACTTTCAAAGTTTGCTCCCTCTAAATCATCAACTCGCTACCATAATCTACACACCGCTTCTCTCTCTCTTTCTTTCTCTCTCAATACTGCCAAATCTACGACAGCTTCATCCATGCATCTTGTAAAAACTAAACGGAGTGGTCACAGTCTGGATTGTGCGAATAATTCGAAGACGCTAAGCTAGAAACAAATTTTATTTATGATTGGCGGGTTTTCCCAATATTTTCTGCTCGAAGCCATTAAGTCAACTGCCTCGCGTTATGTGATCAAGGTTGTGGAGTCTGTCATCAACTGTTTCGGAATGTCCGCGACGATTGTATCTAACAGAAGAACGGAAGTAACTATAACTCTCTTTCCAGCGTTGTTGCCCGTAGCGCGCGAGTTACGCGTGCTGTGGGTACCTTCCGTTCGGGGCTGACTCTCAGCCCAGATTTAACGTCCATGGGACTGCTTTTCGCATTGCTTCATAGACGGCCCCCCATAAATACAAATGTGCAACGGTGGGGTTCGAACCCGCGCACCTATGTGTCTTCTCCGGTCGCGAGGCGCAGACGCATGCCACCACGCCACCGGGCTCGACGTGGGTACCTTCACGCGCCGATCGAAAGTTAGTCAGATGTGTAAGATCCCAATAGTAACATTCCCTTGTTGACCCGTTTGCCCTGGGAAGGCAAGGCATACGATATAGATTATGTGGCAACAAATTCATATTGTCGTGGCTCATTCGAGGGCTGTTAGGGCTGCTTAACGGATAAGGTGTTCTGCACATTTAGTCCGGACCGACTGGTTAACGCCCCGCGCCTAGTCAGCCATGGGGTGCCGGTCGGAATGCCTGCTGCCTTGGCTAAATAGGCATAATGTCAAGAGATGCTTCCACTCGGCGCACTACTCATATCCTTGGAGTTGTCACGCCTAATGGCCGATCCTAACACATTCTTCATATGCAGATATGCGACTCAGAACCCGTAGGGAAATGGCTAGAGCAAAGAGGTGTATATAAGGAGGTTACTGACTGGTCATTGCAAACCTAATACGAGCTGCCCGACGAACTCGAGACTGGCCGAAGAAGCTCGCAATGGTTGAGCACGATTTACATAGAGCGCCATCGAGAACTGCCGAACGATCGCTCTCGTAAGTAGTACGGCACGATATATCCCACGTACGGATCAGAAGTCGTCACACTTCGTTGATAGTGGCAGCAGGCGAAATGCTGGATTTCGCCAGCACCATTTGCGTGCTGATGAGATATGTCAGGACATTGCAAAAGCGCAGGAGGAAGTTTGGCCAATATTAGAACAACAAAAGGAGACGACACGTCATCGGCGTTAGTTTATCCAATCTGGTCGTGGTCGTTCGACGGTCAAACCGCAGCACGTCGCTGGCCAATCGACGGAACTTCGGCTAAGGTATCGCGGTGGTCGAATGGTGAAGCTACTGCCAGATCGAGCTACCTACGGCCACGTGACGGACTCATGTTCCGTTGTTTCTAATTGCGGCCATACACTCAAGCAAGCGCAGATGATTGATATCAAGAAGAAGAAGATTTTTCTTCCGAGCTCCATTAAACACATTGCTGGTTTGAAGTTTCTGCTATGAGATTCTAATATATATATATATATATATATATTGCCATTGTCACCTATTTGCAATGTGTTGCGATATGGTTTGTATTAGTTATGTTACGTTTAGCCAGGCGCCATGGTTTCGAGATGATGTTCTCTGAGGTGGTCGCATCTGAATTTGAGCAAAGACTTTGTCTGCCTGATGGAGGCTGGTACATTGTTCCAGTAGGAACAATGTACCACTGGAATGTGAATCGATGTTTCTGATCGATAGTTTAGAGTTGGCGTGCGACAGAATAAGCAATGTGTTTATAGTATAGGTGTATTACCCCTCGCAGATATGGGTGTTACTGATGTTGCCAAACCCTGCAAGCTTGGATGCATTCCAAGGAGTACACGCTAAGTTTCAACTGCGAGAGGTCATTCTATAGATTTTGGAAACTGCGGCCTTATATTTTTGCAGTGCGGTTACCTCGACTCTGGTATCCAGACGCCTAGAGTTGTTCTTAGTGCTCGTTTTTGGAGTCGGTGAAGCAATCCGATATGGCGCATCTGTGTTGTAGTAAAGGTAAGTAAACTCGTTGTGACCAAGCAACTCGAGACAGCTTATCACCGGCTTAGGAGATGCCCATGTCATCGTTTATTTTCTTTTTCGTTCTGAGTGCAATCCCTATCAATACTTCTTTTGTTTTTTTAACCTCACATATCTATTTAACATACGTTCAGTACAAAGTATGTCTCGACGCTCGCAATGGGCCTTAAGACCTGTGGCACGGAGGCCGAAATAAATCTTCTTCCAATAAGGTAATATGTATCGAATGTGATGCATTAAATGTAACAATGCATCAATCCACTTCTACCAAGTATCCAAGTAAACATTGTTGTTGTTGTTGTTGTTGTTGGAAACACACTGTCCGTCCGCTACACGGTATTGTGGAGATATATAGATAGATGGTCTAGTAAAGTTTTCGGGCTGACCCTCAGCCAAGATTTAACGTCCACGGAACTGTTTTTCACATTGCTTCATAGGCGGACCCCCATAAATGCAAATGTGCAACGGTGGGGCTTCGATCCCGCGCACCTATCCAGTGTCTCCTTCCGGTCACGAGGCGCAGACTGCATGCCACCACGCCACCGGGCTCGAACTTTGGATGGTCTACGACTAGCTGATTTTGCATGTCGAATTTAAGGGGTAATTCCTAGAGTGTGAACCTATGTATCAGCGTGCTTTGTATTGGCTGACACTGAGACGGCTGACCGCCCGTTAAAGCTGATCGCCCGAACAATGCGTTCATTCCAGTTACCGGCATAAACAAGCACGACGACACTCGTTGCAGACGACAAGCAGGAATCATTGTTGTTGTTGTACCGCTTTTTGTGTGACAGGGAGTTTTTAGAATGCTGAATGAAGAATGGGTGCGGAAGTGCTATTTTGATACGACAGATTAAGCTGTTCTTTTTGTAACTTGCCATGCGTTATAATAAATGCAGATAGCGATAGTGTCGGCGCGACTAAATTGCACGTCCTCCTAATATCGACGCTTACGTCTGCAATAAAAATAAAACACTAAACATTGTGATAGCTTCACCAGGCTTCACCAGCTTCACCAATTGCGCGTCAAAGTAAAACTTCAAGGTAGAGCAGCGCTAGCATACGTTAATTGTCGTTTCAATTAAATCAAACAAGAGTACGGCAAAGAAGATGGAGAGAATTTCGTCTGGCCGAGCGGTGTCCGGTTAGTGTACATTTGTTAAGGAGAGCTTTGTCTTTGCTGCAGGTATTATTGTCGTGGTTCTTGTTGTGGACCTTCCCGACCTAGCCCTGCTCCACTGTTGTACTGGAATGCAGATGATTTTGGATTGCAATTTTGTTATAGTTCTTACGCTAAGATAGTTCCTACACCAAGACACATATCGAATGGATGGATTACGCGTATAGCTATAACCGTTCTCTGATGGTTAGTGAAGCGGTCAATAATAATAATAATAATAATCATAATCACAGTAGCAGGCGGCTGCAGAAGAACGTCGACAAAAACAATCGTAGTAGTATAATAATAACAACAACAACAAAACACCAACAACAGCAGTAAGATTCAGGTATTCGAATACGAGGAATCGTTGTTGATTCGATTGCGACTGCTATAGCAGATGTTTATCTCATGCTCGTAGTGCTCACAGTGCAATATTTCTCATCTACCGACGGAGAAGAAGGGCTCCAACTGCATGTTGGTTTCTGCGTGTAGCGCTATTTAAAGTCCTGTGAATGTATATATACGTATATATATATTTATTGTATATAGCCTCTACATTGTTTGTTCGACGTAGATTTTGCCGGCCTTCCCGGCCAGGCTGTCTGATAGTGCTGCCTATTTTGACACGAATAAATCACGAATCACTAAGTGAACACAACGTTAACAGACAGCCGTATGAATGCGATCCCTGACCGCAACGAAACAACTCGTTGACACTCGATCAGTTCACATATGCACCACAGATTGTTTGCCATAGCTAACTAATATCGCTGTGTGTTACACTGCTCACATGATGAAATCGCTCGTAGATCAATGGATTCATTCTGTCTGTGCGTGGTGGCTGGTGGTGTGTCTCTGTCTGTCTATCTAGGTGGGCGACATCATCTTTTTGCCGCCGTCGCAACTCATCGCGTCGAGTAAATCGCTGACACTGTTGTCACGCCGCGGGACAGCGGCATCGTGGCCCCACTCTGAACCTCCTCATTCTTCGGTCCATCATCTTTAGCTACCTAACACAACAACAACAGCAACAATAACAACAACAACAACAACAACAACAGCAACAACAACAACAACAGCACAACCGAGAATCTGGTCTCTGGCGCTCTGACGAATCGCCAAGTCAAGTCACTGGCTATTTCCAAACGACGACAAGCTTCTCTACGAGCGAAGCCAACCCGCAGACGTTCGCGCACGGTGTCGACGGGTCTGCCAGCTGATCGCCACCTTCTGACTGTTGTTACCACCAGCCTTTTGGCCGTTGACCCCAGCGACGTTGACTGCCGCGTATGTGGCTGGAGCCTAGCTCTCGAGGAGTCCCTTGTGTCGAGGAGACAGACCAACACTTGAAGCTGTATCTACCACTTTGACAACTCATTCAACGCATCCCGGCTAGTACTGCAACTCTTTCTCTGTTGACACCCTCTCCAGCAACACATACGCTTGCTGCACGACTGGCGACTGAAACGTCTGTCAGACAGTGAGTGTCCGATCACACGTTTAGGATTTTGTACGTTTTACTGATTTTGTAGGAAAGCGATTGACTGATTGATTGATTGATTGGTTGGTTGTTGGTTCGTTATTCATCAGGACAGGACTGGGAGCAAACTCCCATACACGGGAGCCGAGAGAACAAGAGACGGGGGTTAAAGTGAAACAGATCGAGAAAGAGAGAAAGCGCGCGCACGAACCAAATACAATAGCAAAGTGTGCATCACTAATTAATAAGCACTGGCATAACTATCTGTCTCTACATGCAGTGTTCTCGGAGGTGACGTGGTCCTCTTGATGACAGGGCTGTCAGGACAGTGCCAGTGTTTGATATTCTAGTCTATCCATTCAACAAGAACGCAAGCAAGTCGGCTACAGGACGAAGATCAGCGCGCACATTATTCAGCTGTTGTTGATTTATCGTGGCACCGATCTGCATGCGCTGTCGTTTCGATATTGAAGATCGTATCCGTCAGCGGCGTCTCCGTTGATATGTTGTGTCCCGTGAAACCGTGTCTCGGCGATGCCACTTTTGTGTGATTTAAGCCAGATCACGACCACTGTGAGGCAGGCGCTCGTAATCGAACCAGTGATTGATTATCGCCCTACCAGAAAGCTGGAGGACCTACGACAGCAGCAGCAGCAGAAGCAACAGCAGCAGCAACAAAATAACAGACATTTTGAAAAGGCCTCGATTTCCGCCTCGGCTGACCATCAAACTACTACCGCATCATCGACAAATTCACTGCTACCAATGGTCGACGTTAAGCGACACCGCTATCCGTATTGCGTTGTGTGGACTTCGATACCGGGACTCACGTAAGTGACTCACGACACGTCCTCTCTATCCTATAGTGTATGTGTCTCACTGGTATGCCTCTGTACGTATACACTTCTCCCTGTATATAGTTGCATATATAAATATATATATATATATATATATATATATATATATATATATATATATATATATATATACATTCGAGCTGTTTCTCTTCAAAATCTTACAGGAAGAAAAAGAGATTTGTGGAAACACGCAGTCCACGAATGGTCACCTAGAATACGCAGACGTAATTACAGCTGATTATGATCAATTACTCTTTTTTTGAGGCTATGTGCCAGTCTAACATGGGAAATTGTTCTGCGGTCTTTCTGACAAGGGACAACGTTTGCATTCCAACTAATCTCAGGACAGTCCATAGTTAAGATCGAGGATGAGTGTTTTTTTTCTAGATTTTATTTTATTTTTGTTTAGCATTAGCATTTTATAATTAGCATTTTACCAGTTACCTCTATAGAAATAACGATTTTATTTTATTATTATTATTATTATTGTGTGACAACTTACGCCCGTAAACCTTCATGTTAACACTTAATTCTTCTCCTTTGGTTGTCGGTTTCTCTTCTCCTACGTGGCGCGTCACACAGTAATTGTAGCTCTCACAACATCGGAAACTTAACGAACATGCCATTTCGTGGACAGGAACGGATGCATTTACATTATGCACGTGTCGTACGTGGGATCGAGCTTGGTGAACTAACGGGGGTTTTCTTAACCTTTTTAAGGTCATTATTAATGTTGTTACGACGACAATGGCTGTTTTAAAGACAAAAAATGTTCCAGCTCGAAAATGTCATTGAATGGGAAGCGTCACTGCCCAGTTCTCCACATACGCTGATTTATGTAGATTGCGTTTACACCGAATGTTCGTGGCCTCATTCGACAGGAAAATAGACAGTCGTTTGCTAATTCGAAACGAATGTTTATTTTCCTACTTCCTAAAATTCTAAGAAGGGTCACTTTAGAAAGGGGACGTCTAGGTCGAGCCTCCTAGTGTTGGAAATTAAAAATGATTTCCAACATCGAGTCGTACACTCGATTCTGTCGACAATTACGCGCCATTATGATCGACCTCTTATTAAACGTACACTTCTTTATTGTAGTTCTTAATGTTAAAATACTTGATATCCACTGACAAGCACGCAGTGCATTAAGAATTCATAATACCATACATTTTTGATTGACTCTTGGGATCTAAGTTAGTGCCGGCGTTTATTGGAATGCAGCTGTGTTCACGCCTGCAACCATAATTTTCTGAAGAGAAACGAATGTAGCCACATTAAAAATAACATGCAGTTCCACGTGATCAGCTCAAAAGTCGCTATTCTCTGTGAGAGAAGTATCTCGTGGTGTTCTTGCTCTTGCTGAAGAAACCTGTAGGAACAGCAACCAGCTTAATCTTACTCAGCCGTGAGCTTAAGCAAGGCAAACTATAATTTAGTAAAAACTCTGCGAAGTGAATCGACGAGAATACTCTCTCGCATAACTGTCATGTGAAACATTCGGCGATATTGATCGCCGTCGCCGATTTCCTCTTTCCGCATGATATCTCATTGATCGCTCATTGGCAACTATGGCATTGGCGTGACGTGTATTAGGCACATATCGCTGCAGATCTCTGGCCTATTAGCAATATTTTATCACGTGCATGGCTTTTGATAGATTGCTATGGTTTTTCATTTTAGCTATTACTGATTGAATATTTTTAAGCACAAATGTATTCCTTATGTGGCCGCTTTTATGCAGCATTACAAGTAGGCAATAAAAGTCTGTAAACGCTATACGAGAGAATGGAAAGCAACAAGAAAGAAGGGGGTATATATGTATATATAGAAAAAAAGAGAGAAAACTAAAATGCTGTTTTGAGCAATTGTTTCATGACCAGCGTACCAGCTTACTGCTTAATGAGGTATATATTTATTGTTGGCAGTACAACTTCTCCTTATATATATATATATATATATATATACATATACACAGAGAAGCTTTTGTCAAAGGTGGTACACTACTATAAGTGTGTTGTCGATGATGACCAGTCCACGTTGTAGCACTTCCATAGTGGCGAGGGTGCAATGTAGACGCGAATATGGCGGTATGTACATGTTACCACGCCTCGGTACGCCGTTCGAGCAACGCCGGCGATCGTGTCGCTCGCCAAGCCGAGCCCTTTGACCGCGCGAAGAAATGACGCTTCGTCGTAGTACATGACGCGCACAGCGGGCGTCATGTAGGGAACCTGCCGATAAAAGCGTCCTGAGAGTAGCGACGACAGCTTCACGATCGGTGTTTCGTACACCTGCCAGAGGGAAGAGGCCGCAAGATGAGCCACCAGATGGCAGAGGCTGTTATGGTCATTAGAACTGGAATTGTTACTATAGTATTACTATTATTACTATAATACGTTTATTAATATTGTAGCAGCAGCAGCGGCGGCAGCGGCAACACGGCAACATTAGGCACAGAGCTCCTCAAGTGTAAACTACTTACGTAGAATAGTGTGCATGCATGGCGATTTTCTTTGGTGTCACAAGCAAGAAAGTGTTCTCCAGCAAAATCTAGCATAAACTCAACCGTGTGTCGACGTTAGTTAATGCTTTTAGTTAAAAAGCATTAACTAATGTCGTATCGTGTAACCTAGATGGAGAGTGATGTGTTATAAATGATAGCGTCATTTCTGGTACTATTGGTTAGCAACAATGTTACAACTCGCAACATTGTTACTTAGTCATGCCTGTCAGCTGAGACGTCCAGAACAATTTACAGCGCTTATTTGTTGAGCGGGCAGACAGCAATAAGCAAGCAGCAGTATCCTTCTATAGAAATCCACCTTCCATCCTACATACCAAAACAAAATACTTCACGCATATAGGATAGTCTACAAATGCATTTCAAGAAAAGGCTATATTTTTATACAGGCGCGTGATGTAAACAAAATTAATAAACATATTGAATAATGATATTGTATATGAAATAGAGGGAGCCAATGCTCAGCCTTCGTGTGCTTACCTGTTGCGCAAACAGCAAATCGTAATTTTCTTTGTACAGATACGTTAGGTTCATTTGAGAAAAGTCTACAGCTTGTTTGTTGAGTTGGACATCTACGAAGTTGTTTTCACCGTATGTTAGGGCATTTCTGCCAGCAGGGTTTATCATCTTGACTCGCGAGACCTGTGTCCGTATATATATATATATATATATATAGAGAGAGAGAGAGAGAGAGGGAGAGGGACGCACAATGGAAAGGTCTTAGTATTCCAAAGTGGCACAGCAATCGTACTTTTAAGTTATCACTATAAACCTAAACGAAATAAGGGAAGAACAACGATGCGAAAACGAAACACATAGGGAAAATTCAGATACTACATATACATAAACGGCTTAATAAACTGCTGTTGAGCGAACGAACAAGCTTCACGTGGCACTTGTTTCTCTGTGGCACCAATTGGTTTAGAGCTCAACTA
Organism: Dermanyssus gallinae; assembly: GCA_003439945.1. NCBI lineage: Eukaryota > Metazoa > Arthropoda > Arachnida > Mesostigmata > Dermanyssidae > Dermanyssus > Dermanyssus gallinae. The sequence continues at coordinate 3,910 of QVRM01003865.1, read as the reverse complement.
AGCCAAGATCTGGGTGCTTACTCTACGAGATATGGTGATGGGATTCATATTTGACCAGGCGCACGTTCTTAGTCTCGGTGGTCATCAACTTAATGATATCAATGACATGGGTACTCTTTCGTCCGCAGTATCAAGGTTCGAGCGATAGAAGCATTTGTAGTATTAGTAGTAGTAGTAATAGTAGTTATTATTAATTATAAAAACTTCGAGAACGACAACGAAAAGTTGTCGTTCTCGTGATTGTCTGACCTGTGGACGAACACATGAACGGTTTTGTGCTTGAGCATACTGACGTATCCAGCGATGCCAGCCGGAACTTGGCCAAGGCTGCATGAGCTGACGGACCCATGTCTGTTTTGAAATCATCCATGCAATGGTTGGGAATGCGTCTGTTCGGAACAGAAGGTCTGCTTCCCGGAGGCTAACCAGTTTCTTCTGTAATGCGTCACAATGTCGATTACATGGCAAAATCAGATACTCTGTGATGTAATCATGACGAAAAAAGTAACATGCTATATTAGGGCGTTGCCACAGCATGCATGTTCGTTATGCATTTTTATGTTATGATGCAGATTTACGTGACCCACCACTATACGTGATGCTTCGCAAAAATGTGTTTTTTTGTCAAACGCACTTGCTTCATATATTACTCGATAATACATTTCTGCATGTAAGTTGTTGTTCTTGTTGTATTACTGAAACACTGGTTTTGTATGACGTCAAACACAACCCAAAAATTGCGGTTCCTAGAACTAGTGTTGTGGTGCCATTGCTCTTAATAGATTTAGTTCGTATTAATAATGTGTAGCTTAATTAGCAACATAATAATGGTATTGTTACGGTCGTACTCGCATTCGCAAAGAAAGCATTTTTTTTATAGTAGAGCCAAATATAAGAGCAAACTTAAAGACTTAACAAACCTTTCCATTATCATTCCAAGCTGAAATACACCACAGAGTGTTGTCTTTCTCGAGAATGGGCAGCAGGGATTCGAAGTACGAGAAAAAGTCAGGAGACACCTTGGCAGAGAAACGAATCAACACGCGAACATGAAACCGACAAGAAAAAAGTATATATATATATATATATATATACACGTACGGTCTGATGATAGCTTCTTCATGATGTTCGATTACCTTCCTCGACAGCCCATTTTACTGCTAAAACCATATTTCGCACCACACAGTCAGACTCCTCTCTACCTACCTCGAGGTTGTCTTCGAGGACTATGGCCGCATCGAAGTGGAAGTACAGGAATGTCTTATTGAGAGTCCAGGCGTACGATGTAGACAAATCGATGATGTTATGCAAACGAGCGCCTTGCCCCGCTTGCATCATGCTCGGTGACACCGTATGATAGGAATTGATCACTATCACCTGAATTCACTCGCAACCACAAATAGCATCATCCGTAGTGCATAGAGGGGCGTGCGCGCGATGTGTATAGTTATAAAGTGTTATTGCTAGTTTCCACTTTCGTTAGCAACGATGTTACGAAGGGCGTAACATCCGTAGAAACTACACACATTCGATTTCGGACTCATCAAGAAGCAATTTTTCGGCTGATTTGATCTGATGGTGAAAATGGGTGGCGATGTTAACCTTCAACAGCTGAGATAGAAGGACTTAAGCGCACAGATGCCCAAATCATAGATCCGCTTGCCCCCAGATAAGACATAACCCCTATATATAAATATATATCGAAGCGGTAGCATTCTGAGTTTATCTATAGTCATCCTTTTCGAAATAAAATATTTCTTAAAACGTAGTTTTTATTTGGATAGGTCCAGTAATATATATATATATATATATATATATAGAAAATAATTTATTTAACCCACACATGTTAAGATGTCACATCGGCAAAGTTTGTAGTCGTTGATATATATATATATATATATATATATATATATATATATATATATATACGGTACAGGGGGGTAGATATCAGGTTACCTGTACATGGGACACATTGAGCTTACTGTGTACGTGATACGTATGCATAAACGGGATGATGTTCCGTCTGTAGTAGTGGTGGGGTTGTACAGGTGAACCCGAAGAGATTCGGAGCTCAGGCACCAGTCACAGATGAGAAGGCGACCTCTGAGCCTGTGGTAATATCGATTTGGCGATAGCATAGACGGATGGGCGCGGGGCGACGGGGAGAGCAGATCGAGCTAGCATTGCGTGCTGTATGTATGATGTACCTCATCGTTGTGGCTGCGTAGAAAGTCGTCGGGGGGTCCGCAGCATTGCGAGACGATAACTGAGAAAGACTGCCGACTCCTGCGGAGTCCGCGGCGATCCAAGGCGAGCAGCGCGTCGATTAGCTGCGAAATCGCTTTGCCTCGTTGACACTGGAGCACGACGATGGCGATTTTTTGCCGCCGCCGTCGGCGTCGGCGGCGGCGTTTTTTGTCGATTCTTCGCAGCGGCGACTGCGACCGGCGCCGCGGCCGCCACCGCTCATCCTTGATTTCTACTCGATTTTGCCGAAAAGCCAAGTTAACTAGCCGTCGAAGTGCAACTGAGTTGTAGTCGTCCAGCTGCCATATGTGGTTCAAACGTGCCGATATACGGGCTGACTGTCTGCAGCGGTAAACCACACGAGAACAGCAACGACAGCAACACATTTGGCCAAGACAAATTTCAGCTCTCATTGGTATTCAGCTCATAGTATTATTATTATTATTATTATTATTATTATTATTATTATTATTATTATTATTATTATTATTATTATTATTATTATTATTATTATTATTATTATTATTATTATTTTATTATTTTATTATTATTATTATTATTTTTATTATTATTATTATTTTTATTATTATTATTAAGATTGAAACGCTTTATTCAAGGAAGAAAGACAAATATACATTCGCATATATGCATGTATGTCATGTGATTAATATGTGGTTATAATCTGCAAGTAGTGCAGTAGGTGTTGGCGGCCCCTAACACTCGTAAATATGCCTCAGTGTTTGAATATGCCTCAGTGAATATGCCTCAGATCTATACCCGATCCTCCATGGGTATAGATCGCTGATTAAGCGCTGCTGTGCGATGAACACAGGAACCATGCTGCTAGCCCGACGCGTTGTCGTTAGCCTTTCAACGAACACTTTGTTGAATAGAAGCGGGTTCTGTCTCAGCTTTAGCAGCAGCATTCTTTGATCAAGCTTCTTAATCACGTCAATTGTGTGGGGAACGTCGACGCGGCACCGGTCAACATGGCAGCGAAATGCAACCCGTTTCGTGAATTTCCGTTCCACTCGTTCCAGGCAAGCTTTGTCCTTGACTAGACCCGGAAACCACGCTGGTGCTGCGTATGTCAGTAGTGGCATTACGTATGTAGTATATAACTGGACGAAAAAAAAAACAAAGCAAATGATCGGAAGATCCAATTTGCGCGTTGAGAAGCCCTTGTGGCAACATCAGTTACATGTTCGAAGTACCTTCATTTTTTGCTCGTGAGGACTCCGAGATCTTTTACAACTTGAAGTTTGCACAATTCCTGATTCCCAATCTTATAAGGGTGTCTTGCATTTCCATGTCCGAAATGCAGGACACCACATTTATGGATGGACAGGTCCAAATCAAGGGCGTCCGCCCAGTCCTTGAAAGCGTCTAACGTCGTTTGAAGACGGCATTTGTCTAAGTGAATCGGTGTATAAAATATACATCAGTGGTCCGAGGATCGTTCCTTGCGGACAGCCGGATGACACTCGACGAAAAAGTTTCCAGTGATCGACGAAAAATACGGCTCAGAGGCACACATACTGAATCATCTAGTTTCTTGAACACGATCGCCGGACTTCCGTCAGGGGTCGAGCTCGTTGTGTTTGCCAGCTTTCGCAGCTATCGACGGGTCTTTGCTGCGAATGATTGCACTTTTGCTCAGTAC